>BSBK01000390.1:332500-607500 GCA_027943335.1 Chamaecyparis obtusa
TTGATGTAACCAATTCCAACATTTTTGTGAGAAAGGAAAATTAAGAAGGAGATGGTTGACATCCTCAGACTGGTTTTCATATAAAGGGCATCTCGATCGTCCTTCAAATCCCAATCTATTGAGCCTTTCTGCTGTAAGAATTCTATTTTGCAGAGCCACCTAGAGAAATATGCCCGCTTTAGGGAGGCAGGCTTTATTCTAGCACAGATTCAAAGGAATGTCTATATTATCCATGTTTTGATCCCTAATAATTGAATTGTAACCCTCCTTGACAGAGTAGTTACCGTTATTTGATCCTGCCCATATTAAGGTATTCAGACTATTTTTAAGTGTTGTCTCTCTATCTTTCAATGATGCCAAAAGGATTTGTTTTTCATGCCATACATCATTTATTTCTTTTAGATCACTCCAATTAGTAGCTTCCTTCTTACATAGGTAATCCTTAAGATATAAACCTATGCCTCTCTTGCATTCTTCCATGAATTCCTTGGAGAAACTCAGTTTGTTGAGGGGAGTCAAGCCTGCCCATGAATCATCTCAAAATAAAGCTTGATCACCTGCACCTACATCCCAAGAGAGATATTTGCTAATAATCCCTCTGCAATCATTAATAAAATTCCATATCCACGATCCTTTCACATGTGAGTGTGACCTAAAGATATTGATGGGATCTGAGTCAGGGATGTACTTGTGTAATAATATGGAAGCCCATTTACTGCTTGATTCTTTGTACATTCTCCATATAATTTTAGCCCCGAGTGATTGATTTTTCCATAGTATGTTTTTGATGCCTAGACCCCCTTTTGCTATTGGTTTGCATAGGGTGTCCCATTTAATCAGGGCAAGTTTTTTGTCTTCAGATGGACCCTGCCAATAAAATTCTCGAAACATTTTATCTAATTAATTTTTAACGTTAATCGAAAGGGGTAGGATAGATAGATGATACATGGGTATGGCAGAAGGATAAATTTGATCATTGTCGACCTACCCGCTTTAGTTAGCCATTTACCTTTCCAAGAGCTTTTCTTATTTTGAACTTTGGTTATGACTTGTTGCCAAAGTTTGGATGATAGGAGACCTTTATCGAGGTCTATTCCTAAGTATTTGCATGGGAATTAGCCAATTTTGTACCCCATCATGCTACAAATTTCCTTTTCAATTTTTGGGCACGTATTAATAAAGAAATTTTTTGATTTGGTAGGATTAACACATTGCCCTAAAGCTTTCACGTAGAGGTTTAGAACTTCTTTGAAGGCTCTCGCTTCTTGTTTGTTAGCATATCCTAGTAGAATCATGTCATCTACAAACTGTTGGTGAGTGATATTAAAAAATTTACATAATACCCCTTAAACGTTATATATATATATATATATATATATATAATTTGTACGTATATTTATATAATATAAAATATATATGACATACAATTTAAAACCCCTAAGATATTATAATATAAAATATATAAATTAATATATAATTATATATATTATACATATTTAAACATTATATAGAAAAGTTCAATTTTTTTCATATACTCCCGCTATTTTTTCATACTTGGCAAAATCGGGTACCTGATTTCCCCGATTTCCCCGATTTCAAAAAGTCCAAATTTTTCATATACTCCCGCTGTTTTTCATACTCGGCAAAATCGGGTACCCGATTGGGTTTGTGTGTTGGTGTCAGGTTTTCCCAGGTGTACTGACACCCAGGCCTACTAAAAAGTCAACATACATTTTCATGCGCTTTTGGACGACTGAAAAGTGGATTTTTTTACATCGCCACTTTTTGGCCCCTGATGATCTTGCAAATACCCATCTTTAGATTTCAAAATCAAGAGGGCTAATTGAACTTTGCTTGGTGTGTTTGGGAAAGAATTTTAAGATAGGAGAATATGATCTTCACCCTTGAGGTGAAATAGAAATCCCCACCCTCAAAGGTTAATCCACTTCTTGTTTAGTCTAGAATCCTTTAGCGGGCCTGCTCTTGAACAATCAATAGGAATGACCCAAGTGGGGACAAGCTAATACCTAGCTATTCTGACCCACTATAAAATCAAGGCTATCAAGGATAGAAAACCTTGGTAGATGTAATACTTGTCTTCATTTGGTGTAAGTACTTGTGGGATTGTGACCATGAGGAAAATGCTAAGCAAGAATGCTTAAGGTACTCTTGTGGCCGCGAGGTCCATTACTTGCTGCAAGGTAAGGAGTCCTTTTGGGGAGCAAGAGGGGTATTGTGAATGGAAGCCCTTACTAAGAACCATAGGTAGAAGCTACCTGATTTTTCCAATTAGCATCTTGGTGCAAGTATTGATCCTAGTGGACTAACCCAGATCACCCCAAGATTACTCACCATCTGTGTTCTTTTGGTTGTGTCATTGGCACTTCCATGAAAAAGCCAATATTTATTGTGGGCAACCACTTTGTGTGAGGCAATGGGACATCAAGTGTGGGCCAAGTTGTTAAGTATTGAGCCTTCATCTTTTTAGGCTAGCATGTGCTTGAAGTGTTCTTGCTGTGATTTACCTGTGTAAACGTTCTTGAACATCAAAACATCATGGTAGTGCTCATAGGATTTTTCTGCTTTGATATCCCAAGTGCTTGTCTTGGAAAGGTTGCTTTTGCCCTTGTGCAAGTGTTTTATGATATGTTTGATCACCTATCTAATTACTACTATTACTATGTTTGAAATTGAGAAATTCAACCATCGAATTGCAACTTTGACCAAATCACCTATAAAACTGAGATTTTCACACTCACTGGTCAAGAGTCGTACGATACCGAACAATCATCACACACTACTCTGAGTTTTATCATGCGATACTTCATTTCCTGGATACTATCATACCACTTGCCTAGAAACTGTCACATGACCTTTGTATGAAATATCATCTGGATAGATTGTATCATCCCAGTACCCTGCGAACTGTTGCACAAAGCCTTTTTTCTATCTTACAGATTTGTGTCATTTTCAGTCTTCCTTGGTCAACCTAGATTTTAGTAGGTTATTGATCCTGTTGTTAGAAGCCCATTTGTACCTTGGGTTACTATGTTTAGACCTCTTGAATTAGCAATCCTTGATTTCACAAGTGACATTGCTTGGAATCGATAAGTTAGAAACTGCTCTTGTTGAGAAGATAAACCTTTAGATTCTTTGATAACACACTTAGAGAGTTTCAGTAATCTCTTTTCCAATTCACCTCCATATAAATTCAATTTTAATCAAATATATTTTGGGTAAATCATCCTCCTAATCCATATGTTTTAGGATACTTATCCTTTTATTATGCACCTTTGTGGCAGTGTTGGTTTATACCTCTTGCAAACATTCTATCTTATCACCTATCTTTTGGACAATTTAATTCTTTTACTATCTTAGTTTGGTACCAACATTCCTTAGTGTCATCTTTTCACCTAGTGCCCATTCTTTCATGTCAATTATGACAAGATATCATGTGAATCAAGGAAAATGACCTCAAGTAGTCTTTGAACAATTACCCTTAGTCCAAACTAGCCAAAAATGAAAGGGAAAGGAACCTGTCTTTTATCAGTCCCCTAGGAATACTTTAGAAGTTTGGTTTGAACCTAAGAGAAATCTTAGTGAGTTGAGAACTTCCTTATCACCTTCTCATTCAGATATGGACATGATTTATACCATGACTCGAAGGGAGAGGGAAGAAATGGACAAAAATCTTAACAACATATTTGAAAGACACAGAGACAATATTCTGTTTGGTGGTTCAACTCATGAAAATAAACCCATTTCACCCCTTATAGAAACTAGATATTTGGATGCACACCAAAGGGTTGAGAGGGAAATGCAAAAATCCTATCAAGATGAACAATCATAGCATGACAATCAATTTGAAGAGCCTTATGATACTCATATCCATGCGGCATATACCAATGACTTGTTCAAACAATCAAGGCCAAGTTCATTGCTCCAAACAACTTCAAGATACACAAGTGAAATAATCAAGAGAATTGAGTGTGAGAAGAAGGCATTAGAAGAACAAGCCACAAAGGAAGAAAATCTTAGACTCCTAGTGTCTGAAAGACAAGCCTTATTAGATATAGAGAGGAGATCTGCACAAGAAGAAAGAGATAGGCTTTTGGCTCAACAACTCAATGACCAATACAACAACATGTGTGTTGGTGGTGGAAAAAACTCTTCTCCACCCACTCCTCCTAAGACTCCACAAAGTGGAAGGTACTCAAGATTTTCATCAAGATCTCCTAGCCCTAGAGGAAGAAGGGCTTCACAACATTCTCATTATAGGAGATGAACACCTCCTAGGAACTCAAGAAAACCTTCTCAACGTGCCCACCATGGTTCACAATATGGAGGAAGTAGATCAAGTCTTGACATCAACTCTCAAGACTTCATGAGGATGCAACAAGAGCCACTCTTCCAACAATATGTGGAGCAAAACAAAGATAATTTCCTAGAGAGCTTGATCAACAAGGGTGCTAGGGTCCCTTACAACTTTGACATGGACAAAAAGATCAAGAAACAAGGCCCATCACAAGAAGAGGAGATCAAAAAAATGAAAATCATGATGGAAAATATGATGGCACCCAAGAGATCATTCAACCTTGACTCAATTTGTCCCAATCCTTTTGGTAGGAGTGTGAGTATGAATGATTTTCCTAGAAAGGTGGAAATCCCCCAATATGACAAGTATGACGGTAATGGTGATCCACATGATCATGTGTGCCACTTCTATATTATGAGTTTTAAGCTCCACCAAGATGACTCCTACCTTATGAGATTGTTTCCAAGGAGTCTCAAGGATCAAGAAATGGAATGGTTTACCGACATAACTCCTCCCATCAAGACCTTCAAAGAGCTTGTTCATAGATTTGTTCAACATTTTGCATACACCTTGTCAAGATCAGTCACTATGTAAGACTTATGTAGTTTGAAACAAAATCCAAGGGGATTCCTTTGTCACTTTCTTGAAAAGGTGGAGATGACAGTGCTCTCGCTATTCTAGGACTATTCCTAGGCATGAAAGGATTGATATCATTGTTAGCAACTTGGTTCTTGAAATGCAGTATGAGGTAAGGAAATGGTCTTTGATTCTTTCGACACCATGATCAAAACCACATGTAGGATTGAGGATGTCTTGAAAGAGCAAGGAATTTTGACCAAACATGGAAACAACAATAGCAATGGTCAAAATAACAACTCTAACAAGGACAAAGGCAAGAACTCATACTAGAAAAAGAACAAACAAGTGGTCAATGATGGAGTTGTGGACTATTCTCAACCCAAGGATCAAGGTGTCCTTCATTTGTCTACTACAGTTCAAGCCATAAATCTCAATACATCAAACCAAAAAGAGCATAAGCCAAGGTATCAAGATAAGCCTGAGAAAAAAAGGTACCAAATTTTTAAACTTGGTGACTCATATGAGGATGTCTTCAAGATGCTCATTGCAAACAACCTTGCACAGCCTAAAGATCCAGAAAATTTCCACATACCTGAAGTTAAGCCACATTGGTGGAATGAGAAAGCTTTCTACAAATTCCACAATGGCATTGGACATGACATTGAACATTTTTGGAAACTTAAGTACATCATTTAGGATCTCATTTAGAGTGGAAAACATCAGATAGATGGGTTGAATACCAATGTTGATCATAAGGCATTCAAAGAGCCTTTGCCCAAATATGAAAAGGGGGAAACCTCTAAAAATAAGAATGGCAAGGCTAAGATCAACTACACTTACATAGCTGCAGAAAATGTTGTCAATATGCTTGAAGTTGTGGAGGAAAACATCAACATGATGAGAAGTCAAGATCTGTATGGTTATGATTTGGACATGGAATCTCCTTCTATCTTTGATGAAGAACTAGTTGTGGTGCTAAGGGGTCCTCACTCTAGGATGTCCTCCCAAGCTCTTAATGTTGTCATGAGAAGTCAAGGTCATGTTGTCATTAAAAGAACCAACTCTAGTCAAAACAATAAACCCAAGAAAGTGGCATCCAAGAATGTCACCACCAAATTAGTTGTGAATCCTAAGTTGAACTATAACCTTGTTGATTAGTTATAGAGAACCCTAGCTCAAATTTCAATCTTTGAGATTTTAGAGTTGTCTCCAAGACAAAAAAAAATCCTTGACGATGCTTTGTGTGCAGCAAATGTCCCTAACAACATAGATGTTGACCAATTCCAAAACATGGTTAACCATCTTGCCAGCCCTTATTACCTAAAATTCTCAAAAGAAGATGACAAAGCTTTGAGCCATCCACATAATCTTTCCCTTCAAATTGAAGTCATGATTCACAAGACCCATGTCAGGCATGTGTTGATAAATGGGGGTGCTGGGCTCAACATTTGTTCTTTGAGTTTGTTGAAAATATTGGGTTATTTTGAAGAAGTCATTGATACTCAAAAGAAGATTACCATTAAAGCCTATGATGAGGTTGAAAGAAGTTCCAAGGGGTTAGCCATCCTTGTTAGGATTGGTCCTGTTGAAAAAGATATTTTGTTCCAAATTGTTGATGCTGGTCCTCTAGCATACAATATCCTACTTGATAGACCATGGATTCATGATATGCAAGCAATTTTGTCTACCTACCACCAATGTGTTAAGTTCCCCTACAATGGAGTAAAAGTTTGCATACCAAGGGATAGCACTTTATCTGTTAATGCAATTAGAGTAGGGACTCATGTTCCCCTCAATAGAGAAGCAGAGGATTTCAAAGTGACTCTAGCACAGTGCAATGATAAGTTCAAGTCCATGGACCTTGGTATGGGGGGTATCAACTTGACTCCTTGACAAAGCTGCCAGTCTTGTATGGTGAAAATGTGACCACACTTCTATGAATCCTTACATGCAAGAAAACTCAACAATGAGCCCTCACAAATCGATCCATAGCTCTCTATGCATGGAGTTGCAAGATTTGTAAAATTGCTCTCAGCTAGAGCTATAAACTCATGACCTTGCTAGTCAACCACACAATGAGAGATTCCAAATCAAAGACAAGGGCAACAATTCCAATATCTCCAATGAAATCAATATGGATGCAATGCAATGCAAACTAATCTATGAGAATGAAAGATGCAAGCTATGCTATGAAAGAAAAATACAAGTGTTACAAATCCTCCTATTAAGCTATGTGAGATTAATCTATTGCATAAAAGAAATCTATACTAAAAATGCCATGATTATGCAAATATGATGTAAGAAAACAAGCTAAATGAAATGCAACAATAATGTCTTCAAAGCTTGAATGCAAGAATGTCTTCAAAGAGCTCCAAATGACCTAGAAAACCTGCAACATAACATTAGCATAAAAACCTAAGATATGAAAATGAAGGAGAGAGCTCTCCTTTTATAAGAAATGAGATGAAAATGGACCATTGAGATTAAGAGGAAAAAGACTTAATCAATCATGGAGAAAAATAGAAGCTTGGTCCTTGTGCACAAATATCCTCCAATAGGAAAATAGGAGTTGACTTTTGTGTCCCACATAAGACAAAAAGTGTTTTTTCCCTTTTTATAAAATAAGAATAATGCTTTATTTGTGCAACATATGATAAGAAGAAAAGTGGGGATTTTTTATTTAAATAAAGGGGGAGGAAATTCTTTTTAATTAAATAAAGGCTTAGGATAAAGTGATTTTATTATTTAATTAAAAGAGATTTTTAATTAATTAAAAGGGAGCATGTTCTCTTAATTAAATAAGATTTTTATTTTTTTCTCTTTTAAATTAAATAAGGCTCAAACATTAGGAAATACTGAATTGATTATGATTTGATCAAGAAAATTGATATAATTGATATTGTTGATATTTGAAAATATTGATTCAGGGATTTGATAAATTGCTGAGTGGGGGCCCAAAGTCTAGGCGACCATTTTAAGGTGCATACATTTGCCCCTCTTTGACTAATGTGTGATTATTTTGGGAACACATGCAGTCAAAGAAGAATTGAAATGTGAGATCAATTTGGGATCACAAAACAACCCAAATGTGTGTTTGATGGATGGGAACACATTGGGACAAGCATAAACAACAATTGAAAGACAAGACCAACACCATCACTGCTAGGTGCAAGTCAAGCCTTAGACAAAACTATCATCGTCGCTGCTAGGCAATAATCAAGTCTGAAAAATAGGAGATAAAAATTGAAAGACAAAATCACCACCGTTGCTACTAGGTGATAATCAAGTCTAAAAATAAGAATCTCGAGCTGAGCTGAATGATAAAGCTGAATCAAAGGTTAAAGCTGATAGGTACTGCCCCCTTGGAATCGAAATCAAAATTAGATAGAGGAGAACAACAAATTGATAAACCTGATCAAGTCACAATAAATCATAATTGAAGGATGGAGCATGATAGGATAACCATCAAACAGTGAAGATATGCCCCAGGTTGATGAGGTTTGACTGAAAAAGATATAGGATAAAGATTAAGTCAAACCTTAGAGAGAGGAAGTGAAAGGGGTGAATGAAAGACTAGAAGTTTGGAAGACATGGAAAGTAAGAAATTCCATCAAAGATTGAAGAATTATGCCTCAAAAGGTCAGTCAACTACGTAGAAGAATGAGAAAGCTTGGAAACATGACTCAGATTTTGAGTCCAAAAATGGATAGAAAATGATGTGATATGAAATACTAGAAATGAAATATATGATCAAGAAGAATCAGAAAATGAGCACAGTTGACCAACTAGTCCACAGATGATAAAAAGGAGAGCTCTCTCCATATGCAAGATACAAAAACTAAACTATGATGAACCTAAGAATGCAAACTACTATGAAAGTGGTTGACTTGCAAGGTCACAATGCCTATAGACATCTAATTATCATCATCGAGCTTTATTGGTAGCGTCGCAAGATCATACAATACACACTAGTGTGACTATGTGAATCTGAATACGATCTATATTAAGTAGAATGTGGAAATCCCATCTAGGCACCAAAGACATGTAGGTCAAGATGACTATTGCAGTGAGATTACATAAGTTTGATATGGCAAGATTATGCTTGTATCAAGACACATGAAAGTCAGGATAACTAGAAGCATGCACTCGCAAAATAGTCAAGGATAATACCTTGTCAATCCATAGTGTCAAGTAAGACCAGCATAAATGCTCATGATAGTTAGGACCAACAAAATATACCCACAAGAAGATAAATAAATAAAACATGCTCTCATACCCTCAGTCTTCTAGCTATGCATCATCGAAAACTTCTCAGGGAGAGACCACTCATCAAAGAAATCCTCATAGATATCACACAAAGAAAAATAAAGTCAACATATCTCAATGAGTTGATTGTTTAAGTGTGTGTGTGTTGGTCATAGAGTTAAACTTTGAGTATCACATTTGCAAATGAGCAATGTTGCATCATACTAGACTGTTGGGTAAGACATCTGATAAGTGTTAAGAAACACTTGACACAAGGGTATTGTTGAGAAATACTATTTGGGGTGGTGTTGAAAAACACTGGTTTGTGAAATGCCCCAAGAGACAAACGCACCTAAAGGACCTATGATAATAGGTATGCCCCCTAGACAAAGACAAAGACCAATTCCAGACCAAGTCAACAAGGTCAATTCATGATGAAGAGTGGCTAAGTGTCGAGGACGCATGCTAAAATAGAAGGGTGTAAAAAGTGTCAAGTAGCACCTGTTTCTAGGTTTTCACCACTTGGAGATTTATTTTATTTTTTTCTTTTTTTGTATTTTTGCTACCAAGGTGCCTGTTTCTAGGTTTTCACCAAAGCAATTTTTCTTTTTCTTTTTTTTGTATTTTTTCAATTTATTTTATTTTTTTGTATTTTTTCAGGACTGTATATGCTTTTTAGGATTTTTTCAGCATCATATATGATTTTTTTTGGTATTTTTTCAAGATCATAAAATATGTACAAATGATGCCTCTAGATAGAAATGGGCATCAAGGATAGAACTTCTTTAGGTGCAAAATATTGATGGGCTCAGGGAGCTGTTCTCCATCTTCATTCGACAATAAATATGCACCTGTACTAAAAGTTGATGTAATAATGTATGGTGCAAGCCAATTAGGTTCAAACTTGCCCTTTTTTTCTCTATTCTGTTGATCCTTAGGGTTCTCTCTCAAAACAAGATGACCTATCTAAAATTTCCTGGGGTGAACCTTCTTGTTGAATGCTTTGGACATACGCTTTTGATATACTCTCATGTGATCAAAGGAATCCTTATGCTTCTCATCTAGAAGTTCTAGTTCTTGTAACCTCATGGCATGGTAATCCTCATCTGTAATCAAACCTTTAAGAGAGATTCTAAGTGAAGGTATCTCTACTTCTAAAGGCAACACTGCTTTAGTACCATAGGTAAGAGCAAAAGGAGTAGCTCCTGTAGGTGTACAAATGCTAGTTATATAGGCCCATAGTGCCGGATTGATTTGTAAGTGTCAATCCCTACCATTCTTGTCTACTGTTCTATGAAGGATTTTGAGAATGGTTTTATTAGAGGCTTCTGCCTGTCCATTTCCCTATGGAAAATAGATGGAGGACCAATGTTTCTTAATTTTAAACTTCTTGCATAAATGCTTTAGGTCCTTGTTCTTGAATTGACCTCCATTATCAGTAATAATCTCAGAAGGCACTCCAAATTGACAAATAATATGATTCAGAATAAATAGGGAAACGATTTTTCTTGAGGCAACAAAAAGAGGGACTGCCTCTACCCATTTCATGAAATAATCAGTAGCTGTGATGATAAACTTATGTCCACCTGATGACTTGGGGTGAATTTTCCCAACAAGGTCAAAGGCCCAGCACTGAAATGGCCAATGAGAAATAGAAGGAATTAGCTCCCTCCCTAGAGTGTGAATCAGGTTTCCATGTTTTTGACATTTCTCACAAGATTTAGAGAAAGCTATTACATCAGTTTGCATTGTGGGCCAATAATACCCTACCCTAAGCAACCTTCGGGCCATGGCAAGACCATTAGAGTGTCCACCACAAATGCCCTCGTGAATGTCAACTAACGCTTGGTCGGATTCCTCCTTTACAAGAACCTAAGAAGTATCCCATCTAAACCCCTCCTATATAAATCACCAGAGATAAGGGTGTGGCAAGAGGCATTACGGATGAGGTTTCAGCATTTAGAATGGTTGAAAGTATCAGGGATGATGCCATCGTGTAGATATGAATAGATAGCACCATAGCGGGAAGAATCATGTGTGACAAGGGTACAAATGACATTGGTTTCAGATGAGTCAAATATGGGGTGGTGTAGCTCTTCCACTAGGAATTCAAATCTGGATTCATGTTGTTCCAATTGTAGGAGTGAAGCTAATGTAGCCATAGCATTTGCAGCTTTGTTTTCTGCTCTAGGGATCTATTGAAATGTCACAAAGATAAAGTAACATCTTAATGAATCAACCATCTTTTTGTAAGGTATCAATTTATCATCTTTGGTTTGATACTCCTTATTGACTTGGTTGATAATTAATTATGAATCCCCAAAGACATGCAACTATGTTATGTTCCATTCTATAGCTAGTTTCAATCCATTGGTTAATGCTTCATATTCTACAATATTTTTTATACATGGGAATAAAAGTTTGTAGAATTTTGGTATATTATACCCATGAGGAGAAACAAACAATACTCCCACATCTGATCCATTTTTCATGTTGGAAGCATCAAAGAACATCTTCCAAGTGTGATTGGTCATGTATAGAATGTGTTCATCTGGGAACTCTACTTGAATAGGCACACTATCCTTAACTGGAAAATCAGCTAACTGATCAGCAATAGCTTGCCCTTTTATGGCCTTTCTCTCAATGTACTCTATATCAAACTTAGATAAAACCATCATCCACTTAGCAAGTCTACCCATGAGGGTAGCCTTACTAAGAAATTACTTAAGAGGATCAATTTTTGCAACCGAATGTATAGTATGAGCAAGCATATAGTGTCAGAACTTTTGGGAAGCAAACACTACTGCAAGACAAGACTTCTCAGTGTTATTATAATTGATCTCATAAGATACTAGACTACAACTGATGTAGTATATGGCCCTTTCTTTCCTAGTGTCATCTAATTGAGCCAACAATGGCCCCAAGGAAGACTCTGTTGCTGAAATGTACAAAATCAATGGTTTCCCTGGAATAGGAGGCATCAAAATTGGAGGATTAGCCAAATACTATTTTATTTGATCAAGGCTCTTTTGGAAATCCTCATTCCACACACATGTGACTCCCTTATGCAATTTTTTATTGAAAGGTTGTGCTCTATCTACAAGTTGTGAAATAAACCTCCATATAGATTGGAGTCATCCTTGAAGACCTCTCATTTGACTTATGTTCTTTGGAGGTGGCATATCTAAGATAGCTTGGACCTTTTCAGGATCAACCTCTATTCCTTTTGCTAAAATTATGAATCCAAGAAGTTTACCTAAGGTAACTCCAAATGCACACTTTTTTGGATTCAATCTAAGTTGAAACTATTCCATGCAATCTAGAATGACTTCCAAATCATCGAGGTGTGTATCCCATTTCCTAGATTTAGCCAAGGTATCATCCACATAATCTTTAATGTTCTTATGCATCATATCATGAAAAATTGTGGTCATAGCTCATTGGTATGTTGCTCCTGCATTCTTTAGGCCAAATGGCATGACGTTCCAACAATAGCTTCCCCATGCACATGTGAAAGCTATTTTCTCTTGATATTCGGGAGCTATTTTTATTTGGTTATATCCGGAAAACCCATCCATTAAGGAATATATCTCATAACCCACCATCATATCCACTATCGTGTCTATGTTTGGGAGTGGAAAGTCATCCTTTGGGCATGCTTTGTTGAGGTCTCTGAAGTCTATGCTAATGCAAATGGACCCATCATGTTTTGAAACTAGAACAATATTGGAGATCCACTCAGCATAGTCAATAGCTTGAATGAACCCTGTGTGTAAGAGCTTTTCTAATTCAGCTTTAACAAGAAGAGCTACGTGAGGGTGCATTTTCCTCAACCTTTGTTTGATCAGTTTTATTCCTGGAGCTATAGATAGATGATGCATAATAAGATCAGTGTCAAGCCCTGGCATATCAGAATATGTCCAAGCAAAGTTGATTTTCTTCTTTGCAAAAACTTTGTATATGCCTCTTTTTCTTCAACTGATAGAGACTGAGCTAGGTGCACTATTTGGGGAGCCTCTTCCATATTCAAATTCACTGGTTTTGTGGGCTCAATGAGAATTGATGACCTATCTTGTAAGTAACTTGGCAAGTTATTAAGTACCCCATCCTTAGGCACCTCAAAGAGGTTTTAACCCTCGGATACGTCATTTTTTTTTACTATTTTGGGTTCTAACACCGCCACAAAGTGGTTTTCGCCATCATAACCATCTTTCTTTTTTTCTTTTTCTTTTATTTTTAGACTGAGGTACTTAATATTAGGCTCCGTCATACTTGTTGTTGGTTCATTGGTGGAAGAGACTATGGGTTCAAGAGCATTTAGATAATAGGCAATTTCATAGTCATTCTGAAAGTTTAAGAGCTAAGGCTCTTGGTGACATTGAGACCAATCAATTAGGTGGAAATGAATAAGGGGTAGGTCAATGACTGGTTCAACATTGTGTATGTGGAAGGTGTTATCTCTGGTGACCATACAATTGGGATTCATCAAGTCTCCTTCTAAGTTACCCGAATCAAGATTTGTCCTACCAAACAAAGCATCATCCACTAAGGCAATTCAAGGAGTCCAATCCTCTAGTCCTACACTAGGCTCATTGGTCACATCAGGTTTAGTACTATAAGTATGGACAACATCCATGTCCAAATCAACTATTGCATTTGAATGAGAGTCCCATTCAAAATCATGTGAGTCTGTCTCTGAATCATTATTTGGGCCTCGTGATGTAGAAGCCTTAAGGTTAGGAAAGGTTTCCCTTTCTCTAGCACTAGCATTGTTACTATCTATCGTAGCTAGGATAGCAAAACTTTCCATTGTCAATCTAGCATTCATATAGTCACTATTCGTCGCATCTGGGATAGTAGGACTATCAATTGTCAAATCTTTTGAATCTCCCCAAAGAAGATTTGTTGAAGGCACCCAATCATTAGACATGTCTTGCTAATTAGAGAGATTAGGTGTGTAGTCTAGGTCATTGTCACTGTCCATCGCAGCTAAGACCAGGACACTTTTCTATTTCTTATTTGAAAAACCTAAGCCAACTATTGACTTATTCCTTCATCCAAAAAGGGCACAGTTAAGAGGTTTAGCTTTGGCATCCAACCAATGACTAAGGGGACCATGTCTTGGATAACCCATATTCTTCACCAATGTATACCCTCTCCCATAAGCTTGAGGAGAAGGTGAAAAATCCTCATTATGTTAGTATTTCTCCTCTTGGTAAATCCAGTCCCTAACGACAACCTCTTCTTTTTCCTCTTGAATCAGAACTGAGGATTCTACAAACTTGTCAAACAATGTCATGGCCGAAGATGAGGGTTTCATATCTTGAGAAGGTTTTCCATAAGACCTAGGGGAAATTGGCAATTTTGTGAATGAATCAATTTTGTAATCCCCCATGCCAAGATCCATGGCTTTGAATTTGTCTCTACATTGTTCAAATGTAGTATCAAAAGTGTCAGCCTCCCTATTCAAAGGAATGTGAGACCCTGATAAAATTGTGTTGACTGACAATGTGCTATCCCCGGGTATGAAAACTTCTACTCCATTGTAAGGGAACTTCACACACTGATGATAAGTAGATGGGACTGCTTGCAGCTCATGTAGCCAAGGTCTACCCAACAAAATATTGTAAGCTAAAGGACTGACATCAACAATCTGAAACAAAATATCTTTCTCTATAGGACCAATTCAGATAGGAAGAACGACCAATCCTTTAGAACTACATTCTACTTCATCATAAGCCTTGATAGTTATCTTCTTCCTTATGTCAATGACTTCTTCCGAATAACCCAAGGCCTTCAATAAGCTCAAAGAACAAATATTAAGCCCAACACCCTGATCTATCAACACGCGCCTGACACGGGTCTTGTGGATCATAACCTCTATATGAAGGGCCAATTTGTGTGGGTGGCTTAATGTCTTGTCATCTTCTTCTGAGAATGTAAGGTAGTGAGGGCTAGCCAAGTGGTTGACCATATTTTGGAATTGATCTACATCTATATCATTAGGGACATTAGACGCTTGCAAGGCATCCTCAAGGACACGCTTATGCTTAGGGGACAATTCCAAAAGCTTAAAGATTGAAATTTGCATTGGTGTACATTATAATTGGTCAACAAGATTATAATTCAACTCAGGACCAACAACAGATTTAGGAAGAACACCTTTTGACACTGGCTGCTTAGACTTACTAGAGTTAGGACCTCTAATAACAATGGGAGCTTGAGACTGACTCCTAGTGACTACATTGAGGGGTTTAGACATCCTTTGTGAGTAAGGGCCTCTTAGTACCAAAATGGGTCCTTCATCAGGCATAGGATTTGAATCCACATCATATCCATAAGGGTCTTTCCCTCTCATCATGTTGACATTATCATCAACAACTTCAAGCATATTAATAACATTTTCAGCATTTGTGTAGGTGTAGTTGATAGTAGCCTTTCTGTTCTTATTGTTATAATTCTCTCCTTTCTCATATTTGGGCAAGGGTTCTTTAAAAGCTTTGTGATCCGCATTAGTGGTTAAACCATCAACTTGTAATCTTCCTCTTTCAATAATATCTTGGAAAAGATGCTTAAGTTTAAAACAATTTTCTATATCATGTCCAATTCCATTGTGAAAGAAACAGAAAGCCTTCTCATCCCACCAATGAGGTTTAGGATCCGGTATGCGAAACTTTGTAGGATCTTGAGGTTGTGCCAATTTATGAGCAATTAACATCTTGAAAATGTCTGCATAGGAGTCCCCAAGTTTGGTAAATTGTCTCTTTTCTATTTTAGGTCTCCCTTAATACTTGGGTTTATTTTCTTGTTGTGCTGAATATGTTTGCAACTTCATGTCTTGGACTGCATTAGAGAGATTAAGAACTCCTTCATTCTTAGGTTGTGATGAGTCAACAACTCTGTCATTGACCACTTGCTTATTCTTATTCCAATAGGAGTTCTTTTTGTCCTTATTACCATTATTATTGTTGTTTTGGCCATTGTTGTTATTAGTTGTTTTGGCCAAAATTCCTTGTTCTTTTAGGACATCCTCTATGTGACACGCCACTTCTACCATGGTATCAAAAGAATTAAATGGGATCTTCCTTACTTCATACCTTAATTCCGGTACCAAGTTGCTCACAATGATGTCTATTCTTTCCTCCTCAGGAATTGTCCTTGGATATTTCGAGCACAAACATCTCCATCTTTGTAGAAAGGTAACAAAGGATTCCCCTTGATTCTACTTGAGTTTGCACAAATCAAGCATGGTGACCAACCTTGATAAGTTGTAAGAAATATGTTGAACAAATCTTTCCACAAGCTCTCTAAATGTCTTAACTGGAGGAGTAAGGTTAGTAAACCACTCCATGGCTTGACCCTTGAGACTCCTTGAGAATAATCTCATCAAGTAGGAGTCTTCATGGTGAAAAGAAAAGCTCATTATGTAGAACTGTCTAACATGGTCGTGAGGGTCACCAATGTCATCATATTTGTCATAGGTTGGAAACTCAATTTTCTTAGGAAAATCAACCAACACCACACTCTTGTCAATTGGGTTGGGACATATGGAGTCCAAATTAAATGTGATCTTAGGAGCCCTCATCCTTTCTATATCCTTTTGAAGTTGTTGGATCACCTCATTAGTTGATGGATCTTGGTTCTTTACCTTTTGGTACACATCAAAATTATATGAGACCTTAGCACCTTTGTTGATGAGACTTTCTAGGAACTAATCCTTGTTTTGTTCCACATACCTTTCTACATATGCTTGAAAGGATGGTTCTTGTTGCATAGTCATAAAATCTATATGATCGAAGTTGGCATAACTTCCTCCATGTTGTGAGCCAAGTTGTGCTCATTGGGAGGGTTTCTTTGAAAGTCTAGGAGGTGACTGTTTTGTATGGTGATCATATCTTGAAGTCCTTCTACCTCTAGGACTTGGGGATCTTGAGGGCATCCTTAACCTTCTTCTAGGACTTGGTGAGGGAGTAGACAGGGGTGAGTGGGTCCCACTATTAGTACCCCTCCCATTGAATCAGTTTTGGAGTTGTTGTGCATAGAGTCTATCTTCTTCTTCTTGAGTGACTCTTTTCCTTATGTCTAATAATGCACGTTCCTCTTCCTCTAGTTGTCTAAATTTCTCCTTTTTAGTAGCTTGTTCATCTAGATAGGCTTACTTCTCCCTTTCAATGCTCTTCAATCTCATATTTGCATATCGAGAGGTATCTCTAAGTGGAGAAGGTTGCCTTGGCTGTCTGATTGCATTGGCTGCATTGATGTGGTGGTCACTAGACTCATTGCTTTAGTCTTCGTGTTGTGACCCTGAATCTGAGTGAGTTTTTTGGTGATGTCTCTTAGCTCATTGGTGAGCATCAAGATACCTTGTGTTGATCAGGGGTGATCCAGGTGGACTAGCATATGCAGACCTAGTAGACATCATGTTACCCCTATGCCATTGAAACATGTCATCAAGAGTCTAGTTCATTTCTTCTCTTTGTTGTTGAGTGAAGGTGTAACTCATGTCCATACTTGATGAAATGGGGGCTAAAGAAGTACTCACTTCACTAGGATTACATTTCGGATTAAAACAAATCTCAGATTCACTCTTAGGAGATTGATCAAAAAGGGGTCCTTTTCCCTTGTGCTGTTGACGAGTCTTAACTGGTGGTAATTGGCTAAAGACAACAGGGGGTCACTTCCCTTGATTGAATTGGTACCTTGTTGTAACTGACATGAAAGAAAGAGATTCTTAATGATAGGGTGACCTCGCAAAGTGTCAACACCAAACTAGGATAATCAAAGTTCTCTATTGTCCAAAATGAAATGGAAAGATAGAAATAAAGGGGCTTTACCAACACTGTCAAAGAGGTGCTAAAATCAAAGGATGAATATCCTTGTACTTTTGAATTAGGAGGTTGGACTAGGCCAAAATATAATTGAAATTGATTAAATGAAAGTGATTTGGACAATAAGAGCACTAAAATTCTCCAAGAATGTAGCTAACAATTCTAGAGATAAGCTTTCTCACCAAGAATAACCTTCTGACCTGAAAACTATTTCCAAAGTGGCCTTGTAAACCAATTGATGCTATTCCTAGAGGGTAGAAACCAGAGATTTAAAGTCAAAACAAGTCTCTAATGACAGGATAGAAAATCAAGCAAGCTGTAAAAAGTTGGGTGTTTCAACTTAGGAATTCAATTGTTTTGTGGTTTAATCAGACACATTAACAAATTTTTGGAGCATTTTATCAAGCACATAAGACATCAATCAAGGAGTTCAAGCAAGCAATTGTCTTCAAACAATGAGAAAGGGGCAAAGCAACCTTGTGCATGAACAAGGATAGTGACTTAGTATTTCTACTCCTTAAAGGTTCTACTTGTGTATGTTCTTGAAAATGTTTTAGTAGGAACATAGAACACAACACCTTAACAAGTTTTCTACAAGGATATATGTGGCTTTCTAAAAAGATATATGTGAGGCCCAAATCTGTAGATGAGAAGAATCCAAAATCACACAGCTGGGGGGAGACGGTAACCCAAATCTCCTCCTTCACTTCTCAAAAGTATAAAGTTCTTTGAGGCTTATCCAAGAGTGATATCAAACTCAATTCCCAAGAGAGGTGTCTTTCGATTCACTACCCGCTATTTATACTCTATCGGAACACAGGAGTTAAAGTAGTCCCTTGAGGTGGTGTGTCCCCAAGAAGGCCTTCTAAAAAATAAAATTAAGTAATTCACTATCAAAAGTATTTAAAGCACTAAAGGTGGAACACTTAACTCTTCAAGTAAATGTGAAGTGAGTCCAAAAGTGGAACATTTAAATCTTCAAGTGAATGTAAAGTGAGTCCACAAGGTGGAACATTTAACTCCTCACACAAACACAAAGTGAGTCCAAAAGTGGAACATTTAACTCCTCACACAAACTCAAAGTGAGTCCAAAAGTGGAACATTTAACTCCTCACACAAACTCAAAGTGAGTCCAAAAGTGGAACATTTAACTCCTCACACAAACTCAAAGTGAGTCTAAAAGTATAACATTTAACTCCTCATACAAACTCAAAGTGAGTCCATACCTTAGAAAACTAATGAGATCAAGAAAGCATAAAAATGGGAAAACTTTGTGGAACACTTAACACTCTTTTCAAGTAGACCCCTCCCCTATGTATGAATGCTGACCTTGCATCCAAAGGGTGGTAATGAGGGGTGATTAGAAATAAGAAATTCCAACACCCAATTTAGCTAACAAGATCAATCAAAAGTACTCTAAAGTTGCTTATCAATACTACTCACAAATGCAAAAGGGTTTGAACCATGTAATATTTAACTTTCCAAGTAAACATGAAGTGAGTCCATAAAGTGGTGTATTTAATTCTTCATGTAAACAAGGAATGAATCCATGCCCTCAATCGTTCAATGAGATATTTGATATTGGAACCAAGAATTACTTAAGGTTTAAACACAAGCATTCACTTATATAAACTTGTAAAAACAAATCTATGTTCTTTCATTTCCCATTAAGAGCATCAATTGAAATGTGTTCTATGAAAGCATGTAAACACTCAAGCCAAACACATGAGAGGTTCAATTTTAATCCCAAAATCCAAATGTTGTAGAGATGGAACAAAGTACCTCAAGTCCAACGCTTTGTTTTAAGTATTTTCCATGAAAGCAAGAGCACCTTCAAATGAACAAGACAAGAAAACAAGCAAACAAGATATGCAATGTCTATCCAACTTATGCAAACCCTAGGGTTAGATCTCAAAATCAATTTTTAGGAGCAATAATAGCCAGAAAATAATCCAAATGATAACTCATATCATGCATTGAACAATGAAAAATAAGTGCATACCCATCACAAAATTTTATCTTTTTTGCATTTGACCTAGTCAACAAGATCTGATTTTTTTGATATGATTTTAGCTAAAAAAATGGAAATGCAAAATAGAGACCCCTGCTAAAAAATAGAGAGCTTTCCAAAAATGTAAAAATTTAGAAAAATCTCTTCATTTGTGTCCTAAAGACCCATTTTACAAAAATAGACCAGTTTTTGTAAATCAATTATTTGAGCCACTATATTGCACCTAAATTCAAAACATAAAGAATGGACCCCTTGTATAATTTGAAGAGATTTCTGAAAATGTAAATTTTTTTGAAAAATATGCTAATTGGCACCAAAAATTAATCTTTTATGAAAAATTAAGAAAAAATTATAAAAAATTGAAAATACTTCAAAAACTTCTAAATTTTTTATTGGAGCTTCTTTGGTATGTTGGCAACTTGAAAAAAAAATTTCAGACCAAAAAACCAAGCCGTTTGGGAGATATGATCAAATCTTTCAAAATTTAGGGTTTTCCATCTCCAAAGAAATCTGCACAAAGGTTAGCTTCAAAAATAATAAAAAACCAGCATGTAAAAGTGGGTTGCCCCATGGTGGGCACTAAAAATGTATGGTGAAAATGTGACCACACTTCTATGAATCTTTACATGCAAGAAAACTCAACAATGAGCCCTCACAAATCGATCCATAGCTGTCTATGCATGGAGTTGCAAGATTTGTAAAATTACTCTCAGCTAGAGCTATAAACTCATGACCTTGCTAGTCAACCACACAATGAGACATTCCAAATAAAAAACAAGGGCAAAAATTCCAATATCTCAAATAAAATCAATATGGATGCAATGCAATGCAAACTAATCTATAAGAATGAAAGATGCAAGCTATGCTATGAAAGGAAAATACAAGTGTTACAAATCCTCCTATTAAGCTATGTGAGATTAATCTATTGCATAAAAGAAATCTATAATAAAAATGCCATGATTATGCAACTATGATGTAAGAAAACAAGCTAAATGAAATGCAACAACAATGTGTTCAAAGCTTGAATGCAAGAATGTCTTCAAAGAGCTCCAAATGACCTAGAAAACCTGCAGCATAACATTAGCATAAAAACCTAAGATATGAAAATGAAGGAAAGAGCTCTCCTTTTATAAGAAATGAGATGAAAATGGACCATTGAGATTAAGAGGCAAAAGACTTAATCAACGATGGAGAAAAATAGAAGCTTGATCCTTGTGCACAAATATCCTCTAATAGGAAAATAAGAGTTGACTTTTGTGTCCCACATAAGAGAAAAAGTGTTTTTTCCCTTTTTATAAAATAAGAATAATGTTTTATTTGTGCAACATAGGATAAGAAGAAAAGTGGGGATTTTTTTATTTAAATAAAAGGGGAGGAAATTCATTTTAATTAAATAAAGGCTTAGGATAAAGTGATTTTATTATTTAATTAAAAGAGATTTTTAATTAATTAAAAGGGAGCATGTTCTCTTAATTAAATAAGTTTTTTATTTTTTTCTCTTTTAAATTAAATAAGGCTCTAACCTTAGGAAATACTGAATTTATTATGATTTGATTAAGGAAATTGATATAATTGATATTGTTGATATTTGAAAATATTGATTCAGGGATTTGATAAATTGCTGAATGGGGGCCCAAAGTCTAGGCGACCATTTTAGGGTGCATACAAGTCTCACCTAGGTCTTATGGAAAAACGTCACAAGAAATGAAACCTTCATCTTTAGCCATGACTTTGTTTGGCACATTTGTAGAGTCCTCAGTACCTATACAAGATGAGAAAGAAGAGGTAGTTGTCAAAGACTGGATATATAGAGAAGATAAATACATGCATAATGAGAACTTCTCTCCCTCTCCTAAGGCTTATGGAAGAGGGTATACTCTTGTCAAAAATATGGGCTATCCAAGACATGGTACTCTCAGTCATAGATTAGATGCTAGAGCTAAACCTCTCCATCATGCTCTTTTCAGGTGTAGGTCTAAAAAAATAGTTGGCCTAGGTTTCAAAAATCATAACAAGAACCTTGTTCCTATCCTTGGTGAGATAGATAGTGAGGATGAAACAAAGTATATGCCCAATTGGACAAATCAGTAGGACATGTATGAAGATTGGGTCCCTTCCACCAATCTCCTTTGGGGAGATTAAGATAATCCAGTTCTTCATGTGACAACTGCAAACATAGAACAAGAGGAGTCAGACATAGAGGATCCAATCAGAGAGCATCAACGCAAGAATATTTCTCACTTGATGGAGATAGATGTTACTCTTGATGACATTAGAGCTTCTACATTGAGACGTTCAAAACCTTCATGGTGAAAACATCCCAGTCGAGATTCAGAAACAGACTCACATGAGTATGAATGGGACTCTCTCTCTGATTCTTCTATAGTTGACATGGATGTTGATGTCATCCATACTTATAGTTCTCAACCTGAGTTAGTTAACGAGTCATGTGTAGGATTAGAGGATTTGAATCTGTAGATCACTTTAGTGGATGATGCTTTGTTTGGTAGGATAAATCCTAATTTGGGTACCTTTGAAGGATACTTGATAGACTCTAACTCATCAATCACCAGAGATGATACCATCCTTATCCACAACATTGAACCAGTCATTGACCTACCCATTGCTCATCCTCACCTCATTGATTGGTCTCAATGCTATCAAGAGCCTGAGCTCTTAACTTTCTAGAATGACTATGAGACAACATATTACCTAAATGCCCTTGAACCCATAGTCTCTTCCACTAGTGAACCAGCTACAAGCATGAAAGAGCCAAATATCAAGTACCTTAGTCACAAAATAAAAAGAAAAGAAAAAAAGAATAAGAGGCCTGATGGTGAACACCACTGTGTGGCGGTGTTAGAACCTTAAAAAGTAAAAATAAAGGACGTATGCAAGGGTGAAAACCTCTCTGAAGCACCTAAGGATGATGTACTTGATCATCTTCCAAGTTACTTTCAAGATAGATCTTCAGTGTTGGTTGAGCCAACACTGTCAGTTAATCTGGGTACATAAGAGGCTCCACAAATAGTGCATTTGGCTCAGTCCTTGCCAATACAAGAAAGGGAAGCATATACCAAGTTCCTACAAAGAAAGAAAATCAATTTTGCATGGACTTACTCAGACATGCTAGGGTTGGACACTAATCTCATTATGCATCAATTATCCATAGCTCTAGGTGTCAAACCAATTAAACAAAAATTGAGGAAAATGCATCCTCACATAGCTCTTCCTGTCAAAGAAGAACTAGAAAATCTCCTTAGTGCAGGATTTATAAGAGCTATTGATTATGCTGAATGGATATCAAATATTGTCCTAGTTTCTAAACATGACAAGTCTGTTCGCATTTGCACTAATTTTAGAGATGTTAATAGAGCATGCCCAAAGGATGATTTTCCACTCCCCAACATAGACATGATAGTGGACATGATCGCAGGTTATGAGATCTATTCCTTGATGGATGGTTTTTCTGGATATAATCAAATCAAGATAGCTCCTAAAGACCAAGAAAAGACTGCATCCACTTGTGCATGGGGTACCTATTGCTGGAACGTTATGCCTTTTTGATTGAAAAATGTAGGAGCTACTTATCAAAGAGTTATGAAAACTATCTTTCATGACATGATGCATAAGAATATGGAAGATTATGTGGATGACACCTTGGCAAAATCTAAAAAAAGGGATACACACTTAGGTGATTTAGAAGTCATTCTAGATCATATGGAACAATTTCAACTGAGATTAAATCCTAAAAAGTGTGCATTTGGAGTCACCTCTAGAAAACTTCTAGGATTTATCATTTCAGCCAAAGGAATAGAGGTAGACCTAGAAAAAGTCCAAGAAATCTTGGATTTGCCACCTAAAAACATTAGCCAAATGAGGAGTCTTCAAGGATGTCTTCAATTTATAAGGAGGTTCATTTCACAGCTGGCAAATAGAGCTCAACCCTTCAATAAGACATTGCATAAGGGATTAAAATGTGTCTGGAATGAGGATTGTCAACAAAGCATGGACCAAATTAAGAAGTACTTGGCAAATCCTCCAATCTTAATGCCTCCTATCCTAAGAAAACAACTTATACTATATGTTTTAGCAATAGAATCTTCCTTGGGGGAATTATTAGCTCAACTTGATGACACTGGGAAAGAAAGAGATATATACTACATCAATCATACTCTTGTGTCATATGAGGTTAATTACACTAGTATTGAAAAATCTAGCCTTGCAGTGGTGTTTTCTTCCCAAAAGATGTGACATTACATGCTTGTGCATACAATACACCTCATAGAAAACATTGATCCTCTCAAATATTTACTTGGTAAGACTGCTCTCATAGGTAGACTTGCTAAGTAGATGATGATCTTGTCAGAATTTCACATAGAGTATGTTGAGCGTAAAGTTATAAAAGGACAAGCCATAGCAAATCAATTGGCTGATTTCCCAATTCAAGATAGCACGCCTATTCAAGTTGAATTTCCAGATGAGAGCCTAATGCACATAACTCAAAGAACATGGAAGATGTTATTTGATGGTTCTTTTATGCAAAATGGTTCAGGAGCTGGGGTGTTTTTTGTTTCTCCTCATGGGTACACAATTACTAAGTCCTACAAGTTATTGTTCCCATGTACAAATAACATTTCTGAGTATAAGACCTTGACAAATGGATTAAAAATGGCTATAGAAAGGAGAATTATAGAAATTCACATTTATGGGGATTCACAATTAATAATCAACCAAGTTAATGAAGAATAACAAACAAAAGATGAAAAATTGGTACCCTACAAGAAAATGGTTGATTCATTGAGACGATATTTCACATTTGTCACATTTCAAAAAATCCCTAGAGCAAAGAACAAAGTAGCTGATGCTATGGCTACACTGGCTTCACTTCTACAGCTAGAACAACATGAATCAAGATTCAAATTCCTGGTGGAAGAGCTATACTATCCTATCTATGACTCCCAAGAAAGCCATATTATTTGTACCCTTGTTCATCATGAGTCATTCCGCTATGGTGTCATTTACTCATATCTCCATGATGGCATTATCCCTAAAACTTTTAACTAGTCTAAACGAAGAAACCTAACCTGAAATGCCTCTCACCATACCCTTATCTCTGGTGATCTGTATAGGAGGGGTTTAGATGGGACACTTCTTAGGTGCTTGGAAAAGGATGAATCCGATCAATTGTTAGTTGACATTCATGAGGGCATTTGTGGGGGACATTCCAATGGTCTTGCCATGGCTCGAAGGTTACTTAGGATGGGGTACTATTGGACTGCCATGTAGATGGATGCAGTAGCTTTTGTGAAATCATGCGAAAAGTGTCAGAAACATGATAACCTGATACATGCTCCAAGTAGGGAGCTTATTCCTTCTATATCTCATTGGATATTTTAGCGTTGGGCCTTTGATCTTGTTGGGAAGATTCATCCCGACTCATCAGGTGGACACAAATTTATCATCATTGCTACTGATTACTTTACTCAATAGGTAGAAGTTGTCCCACTTTTTGTTGCTTTAGGCAAGATAGTCTCTTTGTATATTTTAAACCATATCATCTGTCGATATGGAATGCCTTCTGTGATAATCACTAACAATTGAGGTTAGTTTAAAAAAAAGGACCTTAAGTGAATCTGCAAGAAGTTCAAGATAAAATAGCATTGGTCCTCCATTTACTTCCCACAAGGAAATGGACAAGCAAAGGCATCTAATATGACCATTCTTAAAATCCTCCATAGAACAGTTCATAAGAATGGTAGAGATTGGCATCTACAGATAAATTTGGCCTTATGGGCTTATAGAATGAGTATTCGTACTCCAACTAGGGCTACTCCTTTTGCCCTTACTTATGGTGTTGAAGCAGTGTTACCTGTTGTCATATTTTACACATTTTGGAAGCCTAATTACTAGATGAGCTATTGTACCCTAGTTTGCATTATTATGTGATCTGGATTAAGATTTGTGTTCATTTCCATTGCAAAGTACATGAAAAGAAAGGAAGTATTACTGCATCTAAGATTACATTTGCCAATTTTTAAAATATGTTGTACAGAAAGAAAAATTGAAAAGGAAATTTATCTGGGCTCACACATGCCGTGAGCATAGCCATTGCTAGAATTTCATAAATGAGTGCAAATATACATATATAATGGAGCTAGATGAAGGGGTACCAGACATTGCTTGGTAATGAGAGTTAATCTTCTATGTTCCCAGTGTGCTCTGGTGATCCTGAACCTACAGAGAGAGAAAAATAGAGGAGTTAGATCCAATGGATCTACGCAATGAATGATGCCACAACATCTACAAACATGCATACGTGTACTCATCCATACACCTCTGGCATGGGTTGTGCTCAGGGCATGTGCATCAAGGAGCCCCTGGAAATAAATGAAATACCATTGCTTTTACTAATGTGTTTGTTCCATGTGTAGATGAATGATGATGCCCTGTGATGTGGGCTCTCTCGGGAGAATCTCAATTTCCTAGAGAGAAACCACATCACAGGTCAAAAAAACCCATGCTCAATAGTGTAGCATCCAGTGGATGGTAGTATCAGTGAGACATAAAGCCACATCAAGTGGAGCATGGTGAAACAAGGCATGAACCAGATCCAGGAGGCATTCATAGCATATTAAGATGGCATAAATTATGTTCAAAATGGAGCACTGGCAGTTTCAGAGGAAATACTTCATCAGCATGGCAAAAAAACAAGGTACACAAATCTATATACTGAGAAAGATATATTATAGCATATCTTCATTCAATATATTAATGCTATGGCATGAGCATATAAAATATGATAACCAATAGGGCATCAAAGTATAGTCCCCTATTTTTCTCATGAGTGTGAACATGGAGAGCATATTTTTTATTGCAGCAGAGGGGATAGGCCAGAACAAATGAGCATGATGATGGGAAATATGGCATTGATCACCATAATAGAAATAAACAATAGGGGCTAAGCATAAAGATCAAGTATACATGGGGGGCATGCTATCGGGTATCATGATACAGTGAGCGCCATGTTCAAATTAGTGACTACGCCATCGGGCTGTTGAAATAATAGTGCCCTGATCTAAACACCAACATATGATACATCACCTTATGTTCTCGGGGCTATGTGTAATAAAGTCAACAATGTAGTAGTGGTGAACCAAGGCATGAGCTCTCAAGCTATGAATGAGCAATGAACATCGATACCCTAGCTTCAAAAATAGCAAAAGAAAGTACAGTAAACATATCAATACCATGCCTGAGTTCTCAAGCGATGGGATTAACATTATGTGCCATGACCTTACTACCATCTAGCCACAAAATACAAGGGTTTATGGGCTATATAGAATAGAGAGTACAAAAGCTGTGCCCTAGTTATAGGCAGAATGCATAAGATACAAAAATTAACAACAAATTCATGCATGCCTCGGCTTTCTTAACCCACGAGCCACTAGAGAATTGAATGGCACAAACAATAATACCCAAGAAATATAGAGGATGATCGATGCACCATAACCAAAAGCATCAATTACTTGGTCCACAATTAGGCCCATGCCCTAACAGTGGACGTATATCAATACACAGATACAACTTCAAGCACAAAGAAAACACACAAATGCTATCAAAATGAAATAAATGATGAATCATGTGCCTACCTCAAGATCAAGTTGTCGGAGGTTAGTTTCTATTTCCTAATCCAGAATAAAAGTTGCCATCAAGGGACTGCTGTGGGTTTAGAAGGTGCCAGTCGCCAAGATTGAAGCTATGTTGACAGAGAATCCACATCTTCGAATAGGGGTTTCAATATTATGCTTGATTTTTCCTCCCCTTTCTTTTAAGGTTGAGAGATTAAATGCCACGTTATTTTCAACTTTGGGTTGTATGTTTTAATTGTCTATAAATATTTTCCCCATTATTTGGGTTGAAAATATTTAATGTTCACTTGTAACCTATAAGTTGTGTCTAGGGTCATTTGGGGTTTAAAATTAGGACTAGGTTTGTAATTAAGGTGGGTTCTAGGTTTGAAATATTCATGTGTCATGTGGATTTGGTTAAAATGTAAATATTTTGGATATTCTCCTCATTTCTTTTGAGTTGAGATTATCTCAAAATATATTTAGGATCCACTTCATTTGGTTTAGTAAAGGGGAATATGTTAATTGTAAAAGTCATTGCAAAAACTTGTTGAAAATATTGACAAGTGGCGTTTTATAAGCCATTGTCAATTTTTCTTTATGATGCATGACTTAGTGGGTTTATGGTCTTCCTTTCACCATCCTATTTTTAGGGACCCCACTTTTTCCATCTCCCTAGATTCTCGGGAATTGGGCATCCAAATTTTAGAGTGGCATGATCATGGTCCTAGTGGCAGAGTTTTTCTATTCTTAGTGAAGAGTGGTCTTCCATGCAGATTCTACAGATTTTCTATATATGCCTCTCACCTTTGGTGATTGAAGGCTAGTTCTTCTTTCCCTCATTCTCACAAGGTGAATGTTGTAGCTCTTGGAGAAGCAATCTGATACTTTGACTCCTTTTATTCCAGTTAAGAGCAATTGTCCTTCTTTTTCTATAGCTTTGTGAGTTGATTTGATGGATTTGATGTCATGTATTGTGATTGAAATTTGATCCTTTACTTGATATTTTGTTCATTTTGATGTTTACAAGCACTGGTTTTTCTTAAAGTTTCAATCTGTGTGCATTTATATGTGTTTGAGTTGTGGAATCTATTTTCCCTTCTCATTTACAACTAGCACCTGATTATTTTCTAAGGGAAGAATCAGATCTGGAAAGAGTTGTGATGTTCAAGTTATATGTTGGATTACATTGTGAGTCTATTTTCAATTTGTGGACCTATCCAGTTTGGTGAATCACCTAAGTTTAAATTTTAGTTATTTCATTTTTATGCAAGCTCTCTCCCTTTCCCTTTAAGTTCAGTTCAGTTTTAGGTGATACAAACGGGGAAGCTGGCCCTTAATCTGGAGGTTTATTCTCAATGAAGCAAGCCCACATCCTGAGAGTATTCCCATGTTTCACGGGATTGCTAGTTTCCATACTTAGCCATCATGGGTGCAATCCCTAGTGACAAAATTTTTTGGCACACTCAGTGGGACAACTTTGTTTCCCATCATTCAATGAGATTTTGGTGTGATCTCAATGCAATCAGCCTTTAAGAGGAGGTTTGTTTCTAGCACCATGGTGACTCTAAGAAAATTCTACTTGTGTGAGCAGCTCAAGTGCTGATAAGTTTCAGAAATATCTTTTTACCAACTCATTTGATGAGCGAGCATGTCAATGCCTAGAGCATATTCTCCCTATCACCCCCCATATCATGAAAAAGCCATCCATGTGCAGGCATTCAATTCTTATCAAGCTGGCCAAGCAGTAGCATATAGTCAAAATAGCCCAGCAACAACAAGTTACCAGCATGCACTACCATACCCTCCCACCCAGCATCAAGCATCTTGGTAGCATTCCTATCAACCACCATATGAAAATTATCCTAAGCCTATTTTCAGTCCAAGCTACCACACTTCAGGAGGATATCAATATATTCAGTATGCCCCCGGTTAATATGCTCTTGTACAAGCCTATGAGTAGGATCTCCAACAAGAAGGATCATGGGCATGGTCTCAAAGAAAACAAACTTAGAGTTATAGCCAGAAGCAAGGAGATCATGAGGTCATTGCTGCCCCAATGCAAGAAATCTCACCAGATCTATCTGAGAGCAATAAAAACATAATGCAATCTTGGAGACCCTCATGGACCTTGTATCTAGGTTATGAGATGCTAGCTCTTGTTAAGGAGGAGATCCAAAAGAAGATACCCCATGCTACTAAAGAGAACCTAGAAGCTTTGCAGACTAGACAGGAGACTCACAAGGTACAAATCCCAAGTTTCTTGCCTGGTAAGTCCACTAGCACTCTTATTGAAATTCCAAGCTTTAGGATTTCTCCTTCAGTTTAGAATCTTAGTCAAGAGGACCCTGATCTCCATGCATGTTTAGAGCCTATTCATGACCCTATCTCATATTTCTAGCCACTTCATCCTACTCCTATAGAAGAAACATCTGTGATGTTTGACTTCCTAAATAATAGTGAGCCTGTCCTGCAATAGATAAAACCCTATGAGCCAATTCCTAAAGAGCCCACTACACCTCATGAAATTTTAGGCCATCAGGAAGAGAATGATTCTTGTCTCTTAGGTGTACTTTTCCATGATGAAGATGAGGAACAAGTAGATTTATCATATGATGATGGGTTAGAGAAGCCAGATAAGGATGAGAAAGAAAGAAAAGAAGGTGAGAGTCGAGCTGATTTGTTTGAAGAAATGCCTTCTTATATTGAACAAGATGAGGTAGTATAGGACCCACTAGTTAAGCTCTTTGATTATGATAAGAAAGATGATGTAGCTACTACTAACTTAGAACAACAAGATGATTTTGATTCTATAATTGATGTTTTCTACTCCACTCTTGTTGATGCTCCCTATCTTCCTGATAAAGATAATGGCTTGCATGTTCTTGAAGAAAAGATTGTGTTTCAGGAGGTTCATGTTGTACTAGCAATAGAATCTGGTTCTATTTGCAATAGGGTGATAGATGAATCAAGAATCTTGTTTCTTAGACCATGAGGAGGGGCTAGCTATGGTTAAAGACCTAATGTAGTTTGATAGTTTTGATCAGCTGTTGGCTATTCCAACTAATGAAGAGGATGATCCTCTAACCGTAGAAAAGGAAATATTATGGAAGACTATCATGGAGGGACAAAGTTTTGATCAGCATGCTGAAGATGTCCATAAGATGCATACTGAGCAGTACGAGAGGCCTAGTTTTATGCTCTCAAGGGGGTGTCCTATCAGATATCTAGCCTAGATGGGATCAAGAAAAGCATCCATACACAGTGATTTAGTAGAGGGTGATGTCAAGAGTCCACTCATTAGTGATCAGAAGCTTATTTAGCATCATTAGACTCCCTGGGAGGACATCACCTATGATCTATTTGAGGTTAGTAGTCTGGTCTACCAGATCCAAAGTTTGATATGCTAGATAGTTCAATCCATTTTTGTGTTCCATATTCTCTTTCTTGGAATCAAAGACAAGAAGTATAATATTTTGAGGAGAATGGGAATCTATTTCAACAATCCAATTAATGGATTTGTTTAACCAGTTCGTTGAGACTGGTTAGAGTAGGGTAGGGCAGAAGCCTTGGTTCTTGTTTCCCCTAAGTGCCTAGCACAAGCTTGTTTCTAGTTCAATTTTTAGTTTGGTTTGAGTAGCAATAAGCCAGAGAGGCTATCTCTAGCAATTTCTATTTTATTGAGAAGGAGGTTGTTTTAGTTGGTAGCCAAGTTCAGTTCTATGGCTTAAAGACTCTATTGCCCAATGGATCTATCAGGCAGCCAGTTGGGATGCTTAGCAGGCAAGCACTCCATAGAGGTCGCTAGAATGTTGTCATATTTTTACACATTTTGGAAGCCTAATTACTAGATGAGCTACTGTACCCTAGTTTTTATTATTATGTGATGTGGATTAAGATTTGTGTTCACTTCCATTGCAAAGTACATGAAAAGAAGGGAAGTATTACTACATATAATATTACATTTGCCAATTTTCTGAATATGTTGTACAGAAAAAAAACTGAAAAGGAAATTTATCTAGGCTCACACATGTCGTGAGCATAGCCATTGCTAGAATTGCATAAATGAGTGCAAATATACATATATAATGGAGCAAGATGAAGGGGTACTAGACATTGTCTAGTAATGAGAGTTGATCTTTTGTGTTCCCAGTGTGCTCCGGTGATCCTAAACCTGTAGAGAGAGAAAAATAGAGGAGTTAGATCCAATGGATCTATGCAATGAATGGTGCCACAACATCTACAAACATTCATATATGTACTCATCCATACACCTCTAGCATGGGTTGTGCTCAGGGCATGTGCATCAAGGAGCCCCTGGAAATAAATGAAATACCATTATTTTTACTAATGTGTTTGTTCCATGTGCAGATGAATGATGATGCCCTGTGATGTGGGCTCTCTCGGGAGAATCTCAATTTCTTGGAGAGAGACCACATCACAGGTCAAAAACACCCATGCTCAACAGTGTAGCATTCAGTGGATGGTAGTATCAGTGAGACATAAAGCCAAATCAAGTGGAGCATGGTGAAACAAGGCATGAACTAGATCCAAGAGGAATTCACAACATATTAAGATGGCATTAATTATGTTCAGAACAGAGCATTGGCAGTTTCAGAGGAAATACTTCATCAACATGGTAGAAAAATAAGGTACACAAATTTGTATATTGGGAAAGATACATTACACCATATCTTCATTCAATATATTAATGCTATGGCATGAGCATATCAAATATGATAACCAATAGGGCATCAAAGTATAGTCCCCTATTTTTCTCATGAGTGTGAACATGGAGAGCATATTTTTTAAATCAATAACATTGTAGCAGAGGGGATAGGCCAGAACAAATGAGCATGATGATGGGAAATATGGAATTGATCACCATAACAAAAATAAAAAATAGGGGCTAAGCATAAAGATCAAGTATACATGGGGGGCATGCTATCGGGTATCATGATGTAGTGAGCGCCATGTTCAAATTAGTGACTACATCATCAGGCTATTGAAACAATAGTGCCCTAATCTAAAAACCAACATATGATACAATGCCTTATGTTCTCGGGGCTATGTGTAATAAAGTTCATAGTGTAGCAGTGGTCAACCAAGGCATGAGCTCTCGAGCTATGAACGAGCAATGAACATTGATACCCTAGCTTCATAAATAGCAAAAGAAAGTATAGTAAACATATCAATACCATGCCCGAGTTCTCAGGCGATGGCATTAACATTATGTACCCTAACCTTATTTCCATCAAGCCATAAAATACAAGGGTTTACGGGCTATATAGAATAGAGAGTACAAAAGTCATGCCCTAGTTATAGGCAGAATGCATAAGATACAAAAACTAACAACAAATTCAGGCATGCCTCGGCTTTCTTAACCCACGAGCCACCAGAGAATTGAATGGCACAAACAATAATACCCAAGGAATACAAAGGATGATCGAAGCACCATAAGCAGAAGCATCAATTACTTGGTCCATAATTAGGCTCGTGCCCTAACAGTGGACGTATATCAATACAGAGATACAACTTCAAGCACAGAGCAAACACACAAATGCTATCAAAATGCAATAAATGATGAATCAAGTGCCTACCTCAAGATCAAGTTGCCGGAGGTTAGTTTCTATTTCCTAATCCAAAATAGAAGTTGCCATCGAGGGACTGCTATGGGTTTAGAAGGTACCAGTTGCCAAGATTGAAGCTATGTTGATAGAGAATCCACATCTTCGAATAGGGGTTTCAATATTATGATTGATTTTTCCTCCCCTTTCTTTTAAGGTTGAGAGATTAAATGCCACGTTATTTTCAACTTTGGGTTGTATATTGTAATTGTTTATAAATATTTTCCCCATTATGTGGGTTGAAAATATTTAATGTTCACTTGTAACCTATAAGTTGTGTCTAGGGTCATTTGGGGTTTAAAATTAGGACTAGGTTTGTAATTAAGGTGGGTCCTAGGTTTGAAATATTCATGTGTCATGTGGATTTGGTTAAAATGTAAATATTTTGGATATTCTCCTCATTTTTTTGAGTTGAGATTATCTCAAAATATATTTAGGATCCACTTCATTTGGTTTAGTAAAGGGGAATATGTTAATTGTAAAAGTCATTGCAAAAACTTGTTGAAAATATTGACAAGTGGTGTTTTATAAGCCATTGTCAGTTTTTCTTTATGATGCATGACTTAGTGGGTTTATGGTCTTCCTTTTACCATCCTATTTTTAGGGACCCCACTTTTTCCATCTCCCTAGATTCTCAGGAATTGGGCATCCAAATTTTAGAGTGGCATGATCATGGTCCTAGTGGCAGAGTTTTTCTATTCTTAGTGAAGAGTGGTCTTCCATGCAGATTCTACAGATTTTCTATATATGCCTCTCACCTTTGGTGATTGAAGGCTAGTTCTTCTTTCCCTCATTCTCACGAGGTGAATGTTGTAGCTCTTGGAGAAGCAATCTGATACTTTGATTCCTTTTATTCCAGATAATAGCAATTGTCCTTCTTTTTCTACAGCTTTGTGAGTTGATTTGATGGATTTGATGTCATGTATTGTGATTGAAATTTGATCCTTTACTTGATATTTTGTTCATTTTGATGTTTACAAGCACTAGTTTTTCTTAAATTTTCAATCTGTGTGTGTTTATATGTGTTTGAGTTGTGGAATCTATTTTCCCTTCTCATTTACAACCAGCACCTGATTATTTTCTAAGGGAAGAATCAGATTTGGGAAGAGTTGTGATGTTCAAGTTATATGTTGGATTACATTGTGAGTCTATTTTTAGTTTATGGACCTATCTAGTTTGGTGAATCACCTAAGTTTAAATTTCAGTTATTTCATTTTTATTCAAGCTCTCTCCCTTCCCCTTTAAGTTCAGTTCAGTTTCAGGTGATACAAATGGGGAAGCCGACCCTTAATCCATAGGTTTATTCTCAATGAAGTAGTCCCACATCCTGAGAGTATTCCCATGTTTCATAGGATTGCTAGGTTCCATACTTAGTCATCATGAGTGCAATCCCTAGTGACAACATTACCTTTAGAGGTGGAGATTCCTTCACTTAGAGTTTCCCTCAAAGGTCTAGTTACGAATGAAGACTACCATGCCATGAAACTCCAAGAATTAGAACTTCTAGATGAAAAGCACCAAGCATCATTTGATCACATGAGGGTTTACCAAAAGCGTATGTCCAATTCATTCAATAACCCTAGAGAATTCCAAGTGGGAAATCTTTTCCTACGAAAAAATCTTAAGAACCAACAACATAGAGATCAAAAGGGCAAGTTTGAACCTAATTGGCTTGGACCCTACACCATTACTGCATCTTTTGGGACAGGGGCTTATTTCTTATCTAATGAAGAGGGAGAGCAGCTCCCTGATCCAATCAATTTCTTGCACCTGAAGAAGTTCTATCCATGACGCCTATTTTGTCTGGGGGCATCCTTTGTACATATTTATTGATCCTAAAAAAATTCCAAAAAATTCATATATAATGCTGAAAAAATCCTAAAAAGCATATAAAGTCCTAAAAAGAATTAAAAAAATTAAAAAATTGCAAAAAGTTCAAAAATAGAAAAGGTGCCTTGTTGAAAACCTAGAAACAGGCACCTTGGTAGCAAAAAAACAAAAAAATTGAAAAATCCAAAAAAATTTGTGAAGTGGTGAAAACCTGGAATCAGGCGCTACTTGAGGCCTTTGCACCCTTGTTTCTCAGTACTTGTCCTCGACACTTAGACTTTCTCCATCATGCCTTGTCCTTGTTTTCTTGGTTTGGAATTGGTCTTTGCCTTTGTTTAGGGGGCATAACTATGTCAGATTTGGTCTCTTGGATGCATTAGTCTTTGGGACACTTGGAAAATGGTGTTTTTTAACACCACCACAACTATGTTTTTCAACACTTCCCTAGCATCAAGTGTTTCTCAACACTTATCAGATGTCTAACCTACAGTCTAGAATGATATTATATTTTCCACTGGTAGATGTGATACTCAAAGTTTGACTCTATGACCTACACACACGCACTTAAACATTTGAATCACTGTGGCTTGTTTGACTTTATTTCTTTTTGTGTTGTTTATGATGATTTATTTGATGAGTGTTCTCTCCCTAAATAGTTTTTGATGATGCATAGCTAGAAGACTGGGGGCATGAGGACATGTTTAATTTATTTTATCCCTGTGGGTATATCTTGTTGATCTTAATTGTCATGAGCATTTTTTGCTTGTTCCACTTGACATTAGGATCTACAATGTATTATCCTTGACTATTTTCTGCAAGTGCATGCTTATAGTCATCTTGACTTTCTTGTGTCTCGATGCGAGCATAATTTTGCTATACTAAACTTAGGAAACCTCACCGCACTATTCATCTTGACCTAAATTTCCTTGGTGCCTAGGTGGGATTACCACATTTTATCTGATATAGATCATATTCATATACCCATAGTTATACTAGTGTATTGTATGATCTTGTGATGCTACCAATAAAGTTCGATGATGAATATTAGAGTCTAATGGCTTTGTGACCTTGCAAGTAAACCACCTTTGCATTTTTATGTAGCTTGCATTGTTAGAATTGATGTTAATTTGCATTTTTAGGCTGCATTATGAGGTTGAGAGGGTGTTCCTTCATCTTTATTTTGGACTGTTAATCAACTGTGATCACATTTTGATTCTCATTTCCTTATCTTCTTTCGTGATCTCAATCAAAATTTTCTATCTTAAACAGTTGATTGATTTTGAGGCATTCTCTTTCTTGAGGCAAATTCTCTTTCTTCTCTTTTCAACTCTTCCAAACTTCTATCTTTCATTTGCTTTCACCCCACTTCTTTTATTCTAATTCAACCTTGGGGCATAATCTTTCATGCTTAATGATCTACCTTGGTTTTGTGATTTTTATATCTTTCATCTTACATCAAGAACCTTATCTTTAGTTCGATTTGATCAAATTTATCAATTTATTGTTTCTCCTCTATCTCATTTTGATTTCTATCATGAGGGGGAAATACTTATCAAAATTCAATCCTTGATTCATCTTTATCAAACCTTTCTTGAGATTCTTATCTCTTATCTGAGACTTGACAATTACCTATTTATAGGGGTGTTGGCCTTGTCTCTTTTTCAATCAGCTTATCTTTGTCCTGATGTGTTCCCATCTGTCGAACACATGTTTGGGTTGTTTTGTCATCCCAAATTAATCTCACATTTCAATTTGATTCTTTGAATACATGTGATCCCAAATCGATCTCACATTAGTCAAAGAGGGGCAAATGTATGCACCCTAAAATGGTCACCTAGACTTTGCACCCCATTCACCAATTTATCAATTTTCTGAATCAATGTTCTTGAAACATTTTCAATTTAAATCAATTTCCTTGATCAAATCCTAATTCTATCATTTATTCGATTATATTCTATGGATTAACCATTTTATCCTAAGTCTTTATTTAATTAAAAGGAATTTCCTTCCCTTTTATTAAATAAAAACTCCCCACTTTTCCTCTTATCCTACGTTGCACAAATAAAGCATTATTCTTATTTTATAAAAAGAAGAAAATGTCTTTTTGTCTCACACAGGGCACAAAATTCAACTCTTATTTCTCATTGGAGGAGATTTGTGCACAAGGATTGATCCTTCTTCCAAGCTCCACCCTTGATTAAATATTTTGCCTCTTAATCTCCATGGTCCATTTATCTTTAAAAGGAGAGCTCTTTTCTCATTCAAAGGATCCACTTTTGAATACTAATCTTATGTTGCAGGTTTTCTTTGAGATATTGGAGCTTTGAAGATCTTGTTGCATTTGAATTGCATCTTGGTTTACTTTTCATGGCATATTAGCTTAGTTTCATTTATTCTCTAGATTAACTCACATAGCTTAATTAGCAAGGCTTGTAATACTTTCATTTTCTATAGCTTAATTGCATATTTGCATATTTATCTTCATAGTTTGCATTGCATTTCCATAGTGTGATTCTTGAGGATATTGGCATTCTTGCCCTTGTCTCTTTGAATCTCCCATTATGTGGTTTACTAGCAAGGTTGCATGCTTCATATCTCTAGTTGAGAGCCCTATACACATCCTTGTGACTCCATGCCTAGGGAGCTCTAGGTCGCTTTCTCAAGGTTTCCAATCCATGGATTCTCTTGGAAGTAATGACTTAGAGAAGTGCAAAATTTGAGTGTATAGTAACTAATATGATAAGTACTATAAAGACTAGTTGACATCAATGACAATATATTGACTGATTTAATCATCTTACATATCAATTCAATACTCGGTGGTCTCTAATCATTGTTTCTTTGGTTCATTCAAATATTCAATCAGTTTTAGTTCATCAACCTATTTTGGGGGGTGTCAAGCCCATTCATGCTTTGCGTACCATTGTAAAACATGTTAGACCCTAGGATTGAGTTTCTCACCCCACATAGCTATCACATATGGAAGCTCAAAATATCATAATTTTTGCAATCTCGATGCCTTTGGTAGTTATTGGGAGCTAACTAACCCAAGTTCTCAAAGGAATTTGTTCATAGAAACAAAATGGATGATGCAAAAGGAATCATTGGTCTCCATGTGTCAGATAATCTGTTGTTTCATATTACTAAGTGTAGAACACTAAAAGAAGTATGGGATAATCTTTCAGGGTTATATGGTAAAGTCAACCAATTCAAAATCTTGCATCTTGAAGCCAATCTCACTTCTCTTTCCTGAGATGCATTTCCCTCTATTCAGGATTTCCTTGTATAGTTAAAGTCAATTTTGTCTTAGTGGAAAGGTTGTGGTCATGCCAAATAAGATATAAGGAGTGTATTTTCTTGATCTTTTCTAAGCTTAGAGTTCATGTCCAAGTGTTTTCCTCTACCTTCTATTCTACTATGGATGCTATGGGAGATGAGCATAATTTTCCCTCATTTGAGGAATTCTATGATAGATTAACTAGGGAGCATGCCAAGTTAATTCAGAAGGATGCTCTTCCTAAGAGTCATGCATTGATATCTTAATCTCCTAAAGGAAAGGGTATGTATATGAAGAAGACACATATGGATTCATCTTTAGGAGGTAAGCCTCCTTATAGGCCTCCCTATAAGTGTAAAGTGAATAATGATCAGAATTATAAACCTCCTTCTCCTCCTAACTCAGGAGGGTCATCTTCTAAGTATAGGAAGAGATACGAGAATACCTTTTTTGGGGTAAACCTAGGCATATTGACACACCATACTCTTAGTGGGTAGAAATATTAGAAGAAGCTATGAAGAAGCATAACATGATAGTTTCTAATTCTTCTTCCTCGTTTAGAGGACACGCCTTCTCAGCTAAGGCTTCATCATCTACAAGTTTGAGTCAGATTCTTGATTCCGGTGCTTCACATCACATGACTAATTGTGTTGACCTTCTTGATTCTCTTTCTAATAGTTCCACTCCACATTTAGCTACTTCAACAACCAATGCTACCGATGGTAGAAGGGGAGGTGAGCCCATGTCCCGTCTCCTCCCCCTTTTTGTTCCTCGATTTAAATTTTTGTTTTTTTCACACACAAATATATATATTACAATTGGGAGCTCATCACATATTCAAGTTCTAGGGACAAGCTTAGGTAAGATGCATGATGGTAGCATTCAAGATGTTCTTTTTGTTCCTAATATTTCACAAAATCTTCTTTCCATCTATCAAAATTGCAATCATGTCGATGGAAAAATTATTATTATAGAGATGCAGAATCCAAAAAAGGCCATTGCTATAGGCACAGTTAATCATGCAGCCCTCTTGTTTAGATTTGATGGATTTGATTCTTCATCAGGATCATCCCTTATTTCTTATGCAGATTCTACAAGCAAGCTTTGGCATGACAGATTTGGATACCTGAATTATAGATATCTCGAACAGATGAGCACACAAAACTTGGTCATTGGTCTACCTCAAATCTCTTGTTTAGATGGAGTTTGTTTAGGTTGTGATGTGGGAAAGCGTCATCGATATCACTTTATTAATGGTCCCCTTGAGTTGGTGCATAGTGACCTCATGTAATTTCCAACTCCATTTTTTAGGGAACAAGTATTTTCTCACCTTCATTTATGACTTCTCCAGGTGCACATGGGTTTACTTTTTAAAGTAAAAGAATGAGGTCCTTCAACACTTCATGACCTTTCTCGCATTTGTGGAGAAGAAATCAGGATATTCCCTCTAGAAGATCTGTAGAGATAATGGGGGGCAGTATGTTAATCAACAATTCAAGAAATTCTATTGTACTCAAGGTATTATTCATCATCATATAGTGCCATACACTCCTTAGAAAAATGGTGTGGCCGAGTAGAAGAATAGAACCTTACAAAAAATGGCCAATTGCATGCTTCAGTCTCAGTCCCTATCTCCAACATTTTGGACATAGGCTATCAATTCTTCCAATTTCATTTAGAATCATATACCTAACAAGGAAGTACTAAATAAGAGTCCCGAAGAGGCTTTGTCTCATGTCAAGCCCGAAGTATCCTATTTTAGAGTATTTGGCAGTGATGCATGGAGATTAATTTTTGATAATCGACGCAAAGCAATGGAGAAGAAAAGTCTAGTGCCTCATATTTTTTTTTGATTTTGTGGATGTGGAGGGATATCAATTGTTTGATCCTATTGAACTCAAGAGGTTCATTTTCATTTTGATGTTCAGTTTGATGAATCCTTTACTCAGAAGGATTCTTCATCGCAAGCCTCTCCCTCTCTTCTTCCACATTCTTCTTGTGAGGATGTCTTTCATTCATATGATGATGATGTTACTGATGCTCTTATTGCTACCATTCCTAAAGATGGTATTGGTCTAGTTGTTGACATTACTCCATATTCTTTGACTCCTCCACCTACACCTAGTTGACCTTTATGGACTTGAACAATTATTGAGAATGCTAGTCCTCTTACAGGTGATCCAACTACCACTCATTGCACTGATTCCCAAATTGCAGGTATCAATGTTTTGAGTCATGTAGTCTCTTGATCCTCAGAATTTTTTAGATACTTCAAGTATACCCAAATGGGATAATGCTATGGATGAGGAGTATTCTTATTTGATGAGGCATCATACTTGGGATTTGGTTCCTCTTCCTAATGGAAGAAAGCTAGTTTGATTCAAATGGATGTATCATACTAATTTTGTAGCTGATGATTTTGTTGATAAGTATAAGGCATGTCTAGTGGCCAAGGGGTTTTCTTAGGTTGAAGGTATTGACTATTCTGAGACCTTTTCTCATGTTGCCAAGATGGATTCCATTTATCTTGTACTTTCTATTGGTGCATCAAAGAGTTGGTCCATGTATTAGATGGATGTGAAGATTACATTCCTGCATGGTGATCTTCAAGAGAAGATCTATGTGGAGAAACCACCAAGTTTTTTACATAATCATTTACTTGTATGAAGCCTTCGACGTTCATTATATGGTCTCAAGAAATCTCCTAGAGCTTGGTATGAGAAGATGGATAGTTTTTTCTTGCTTCTAGATTCATTAGATATCATTCTGATCCTACAGTTTACATTCAACGAAATGTGGGAAATCTTCTCATTCTTTTTCTTTATGTGGATGACTTGATACTCATAGGGAGTTTTCATGCCATGATTGAGAAAAATCAAAGAGCTTTGATGAAGCAATTTGATATCAATGACCTTGGTTTGCTGCATTTTTTCCGTGGTCTTCAAATTCATCAATTTTTTATAGGTATTTTAATCTTCCAGAAGAAATATGCTCTTGATTTGATACAAAGGTTTGGAATGGATTATTTTAAGCCAACCCCTACTCCTATTCAATCAGGTGTTTTGTTGTCTACCAACTGCACTAATCCATTAGTGGATTCTACCTTATATAGGCAGTTAGTTGGCAACCTTTTGTACGTGATGCATAGTCATCCTGATATTTCCTTTCGAGTTAGTCTTGTCTCTCAGTTCTCTCAAGATCCTCATGAGAGATATTTTTAGGAAGCTAAGAACATTTTGTGGTACATTTAGGGCACTACACACTTTGAAATTCACTACACATCAGGTGCTAGTGAGATTATGAGCTTCAATGACTCAAATTGGATTGGTGATGTTGATGACTAAAAGTCTACCCCTGGCTTCATTTTCTGCCTTGGTTCTGGTCCAATTTCTTGGTCTTGTAAAAAGAAAACTGCTATTGCATTATCTTCAACTAAAGTTGAGTATCGAGGAGTTGTCTTAGCTAGTCAAGAGATTCTTTGGCTTTGAGAATTGATGACAGAGTTTGACTTCCTCATTAATCATCCCACTACTCTTTAGTATGTCAATATGAGTGTCATACATGTTTCTCACAACCTTTCCGAACATAAATGCACCAAACACATTGAAATCCCCACGGACTTCATTCAGCAACTCATTCAAGAGGGTGTTTTATCATTGGAGTATTTGCCTACAGAGCAACAGGTTGCAGATATACTCACCAAACCTTTAGCATCTCCTCGCTATCTTTAGTTGTGACCTATGTTAGGGGTGAAGGAAGTAGTCCTTGGAAGGTCTTGAGGAGTCCTCCTTCCTTTCTTTTTCATTTCTTTTCAACATTTGTTTCTTCTCTCTTTTGGAGAGCATTTTTCTCCCACTGGGCTTTCCTCATTTCCTCTATTTACAAGAGATTTCTTTGTAGTTGTACATGCGTACCTAATATGACTTTGTCTATTGGGACCCATATAGCCCTCTACTACATTGTTTTACTCCCTAAGTTGCACTTAAGGGGGGTGTTGGAGTAATATTATTTAACAAATTAAATCCTTATCTAAAATTAAATCCTTATCTAAGTTTACTTACGTCAACTCATAAATGAGTTAGACATATATCTCTAATTCTAATTTGGACTCTATCATATCCTGTATAATATTGTAGAGTTCTATCAGAACTCTACTTCTTCCTGCTTGAGATAGTTGTCTCAACCCTATCCTTTATTTCTACCAGCTCTTGCCTATTTAAGCATAGCCCTTGTATGTTTATTCTCACCTGATTTCAATACACTATGGTGTTTAATACTTCTCTCTTCTAGTTGATGTCTATAGACTTGATCCTGAGTATAGGATAATTTACTCTAACATGCGTCACTCAGACGTTAAAAAATTATGATATTCAACCATATTATGACGGGAGTTATTCCTATGATAGTGGTGTGGCCATCTTATGTTTCTCTGATACCAAAATAAAATATTAGATGATATTTTAATTACAGATTGTATGCAAAAAACATAAACATTAAAATGACAATTGGAATTTAATTGGATCTACATTCCATTTAATTATTTTAAATTTAAATGTAATGAATTTTTAAAACCCTTATTTTCCCTTACAAAAACTACTTATGGGAATGTAACTTCCCAGAAGGTAACTTGTTTTATTAATCTAAACTAAAAAATAACTAAAACTATATTCTCTTATTGTACTACACCAACAATAGAGGGGGAACAATGAGAATCCTTATCATTGAGAATACAAAATTTGAAGTGATCATTGGATTCCTGTTTTGATTTATTATCTTTCCTAATTGAGCCCCACCCTCATTCTCTAGGGAGTCTTCCTTAGGACCCACCAAATAGTCCTCAAGAAATAAATTTAAATCATTTTTGCCCAAGCCATATGAGGATTCATAGTAATTGAAATAGACATGCCAAACTCCATTATAAGGAGAATTAAGCCCTCATGTAGAATCGATAGTGAGGGATTCCTTCTATGAACTTTAATACTGTGAGAAAGAAAAGAGAATGAGTAGAAATGCACTTATCATGTCTAAAATGGTTAAGAATGAAGAAGAGGTAGCTGAAAATGCTGGTAAACTGACAATCCAAAGAAACTTGCCTCATAATAATTTCATTAATCTTGGGCCAGAGAGGGGGAATGGATAACCCATCATATATGCCATCAATTGTTCTTTAAAGATTTTGTCTCTCCTTATCCATGAATGGAATCAAAAGGGATTCATCAATGCTCTTTTTTATCACTAAAACACTCTCTTTCTTCAACCACAATTTGCAAGACTTCAACCAATAAATCTTTTGAGATAACCAATTCAGTCACCAACACCTTCAACACCCATCATTTAAGGCATCGATAAAAGCCTTTGTAACTTGAGGATCATTCATGTGAACTTTCTCAATGAAGGAGGTTGGCTCCCCTATAGAACGATCCTTCCACATATCCTCATCACTCTATTATTTATCATAAATGATGGGCTCAACTCAATTTTAATCTCCCAACATTTTTAGAAAAATCTCTCCAAGATATAGAATCAATAGAATTGAAAACCAAATAAATAATTCATAGCTCATAAATTCATACATGTGGTGATGAGCTTCCATAAAGAAAGGTCTTTTAAAAAAGCCACCTCACATGAATTTACACACTTCGATAATCATTTCCGAAAGCTCCTTCGTATTAGCAAGTATTTTCGTTATTAAAATGAGAGCATTAATTTCATAAGGAATGGAATCATTTGGTCCTCAATAAGTTTAACTATGTAAATTAACCCCTATGTTGGTGAAACCATCAGCCATAAAATTCCCTTCATGATAGACATGATTAATTTTAAACATTTTAAACAAATTTATAATATCCAAACAATCTAATATAAGGGAATTAATGGTCCAACTAGGATGCTAAGATTCATTAAGGCAATTAATAATGTTATTGGAGTCAGATTCAACACAAATTATTGTTAATCGAAGGGATTCTACCATTTTTAATCCAATGTAGGTTGCATAAGCCTCGACATACTGGTTACTACTCCAATAGAAGTATATGTATATGAATAATAATTTTTCACTATGACTACAATACTGGTTGAAAATCTTATTTTATAAATGACACATTTATAGTGGATAGTTTTGATTTTTCAATTGGTATAAAAAAATAATTGTATTTGACTTGGTAATGTATTTGTTTATGCTTGTTTGATATAAAATTTATAGGATCTCATGTGTTCAAGTAATTATCAATCTCGACCAATGTTTAGTTAGTTTTATATTTACATTTGTTTGTTTCCAATATATAATATTAAAATATGAGAAGATTGAATATTACAAGTGCATGCTATAGAAAAATTGAGCCCTGTATAACTAGTGGCCCCTCTCCCCTAATATTCACACATGGAAATGTGTCTAAAATATAGAAAATTCATTGCACATGGTTGGCCTATTTGTGTTTTTTGTAATGAGAGAAAACAAAGTCTAACAGAATAATTGGAGTTTCAATTAATAAATATCTTAAACATCAAAATTTGAAAGATGTGAATATATCTATTTAATTAATATTAAAATATTTTATCTGAATTTCACAACTTAACTTTTGTCCTAGAAATTTCAAATCACTTTCTATGATCAATTAGAGAAATAATAAAGAAAGAACAAAAAAGTATAGAATCGTGTGTTGACATGTAGACTAGTTTGTTATCAATCATGCTAGACGAATAATTGGAACTTTTAAAACTACCGACCCCTCTCCCCTAATAGTCAAATGTGAAATTGTTGTGCCCAAAACATAGAAATTTCATTCCATATGGGTGGTTAATTGTCTTTTTATAATGAGACAAAACAAAGCCTGACACAATAATTGGAGCTCCAATAAATAATTTTTGTCATCATCAAATTTTGAAAGACATAAGATATTGAAATAATTATATAATTGATATATAATTATGTTGAGAGATTTATTCCTAACTTTTAGTGTAAATTTTTCGCTAAAAATTTCAAATCAAATTCTATGATCAATTAAAGAAAGGAGAAACTAAGAACAAAAAGTAGTAGATTGGTTTGTTGAACAACTAGACCTTGTAAAACTAGTAACCCTCGTATTCTTTTATTTCTTAGAAATTTAAGATCAAATTCCATGATCAATCATAGAAAGTAGAAAGCAAAAGCTAAAAAAAATAGAACACTTTGTTGACTTGTAGGCTAGTTTTTTGGTCAATCATGCAACAAGAATAATTGAATCTTGTACAATTAGTGGCCCCTCACTTAAGATTTTTCATAGAAATTTCAGATCAAATTCCAAAGTAGAAAGCAAGAACAAAAAAAAGTGGACTGGTTTGTCAACATTTGAACTAGTTTATTGTCAATTGTACTATAAGAACAATTGAACCTTGTATAACTAGTAGCCCCTCACATAAGTTTTTCTTGGGAAATCTCACAGAAATTCTATTATCAATCAAAGAGAAAGAAAAAAACTAGTAGACTAGTTTGTTGATGTGTAGACTAGTTTGTTGTCAATCATTCTCTAAGAAGAATTGAACTCTGTACAACCAATAGCCTGTCATCTAAGTCTTCTGAGTTTTTTCTTAGAAATTTCAGATCAAATTCCTAGAAAGTAGAAAGTAAGAAAAACTATTGGAAACTCAAATTGGGCTCTGTTGATCACACGCCCAGTCTATTAATTTATAATCAATTTGTACATCAATAGAGAAATCTAGAGATTGGAAGAATAATCTAGAAATTGTTGACTTTCTTCACTTATCTCAAAGCTTCTTGATTAGTGACCAGTGTAGGTAGTCCAAGTTGGTAAAAGAAGAATTATACCACAAACACTTCTAAGAGAAGATTCTACCTACACTCATAAGAGAAGCTTCCAGCAAATTGGACTACCTACCCTCATCACTAACCAAGAAGCTTCCAAATAGATGAAGAAAGTCTGCAAGGCCTGTGACTGACTGAGCCCCATTGACTGACTGAGAGCCATTTGGGTTTCCAATAAAAACAAAGAGTAGACTGGTTTGTTGGCGTGTAGACTGTTAATTTTAGATGATGCCATGTTCCGCAACTACGCCGTTACAACACAGGGACCGTAAAACGCACGTACGCGCTTCCTCATTGAATAAGTCAACACAGAGATTGGTAGTTTCGGAAAGTTCTTCTTTAATGAAAAAAAATGCTTGTATGCGCTTCCGCATTGAAGAAATTGATTTCGCACTTTCCAAATAATCACTGTTCTGTACTGTGAGATTTAGCAGTAGTTTAGCAATGGAGTCTCCAGACTTTTACAGCTGCATACACCAGGCACAAGGCGGACTTGAAGAGTCCGAGTTAATTGTTTTTCACGACGATACCGATATATTACGCTTCTGTGCCAGTCCCCAGCCTGAAAGTAGAATAATGTTTCTCAGTTTACAATTGTATGAATTTTCAGATACTCAGCTCTTCCCTCGGAAACGTCTATGGTATAAGGAGATACATGATATTTTGAATTGTAATCAAGAGTCAATGCAAAACAAATTGCTTCCTCTGCTGTCATATATGTTTTTGGGTGTATTCTTAGATTTTCCACGCTTGGAAAATAAATTCTCTGCAAGTGACATGGAGGAGTCCCAGAAGTCAGGCATACAGGGCGGCATAGTTGGATCAACAAATTACATACGAATATTCAACTTTCTTTTCTCTGCAATGTGTTCTTTCTTCTTTAACACCCACAAAGACGGTCTTAGAGGCGATGTAGCTAATGTAGATGAAAATGGAGATTTTTCTATTGTCCTGGCAAAAGAACGAGAGGAAATTTTGTCACTCATTGAACCTGCTCAAGCACATCGTTTCATGAAATATTTGGCTTCCATCCGGCCGCACAATGATGAAAGAGCATTGACAATTTCATACAGCTCAAGCGTTGGGGAGTTTTGGAGGATTGCTTCTTATTCTCCACTCGTCTCATTGGAGAAGACAAGAGAATCTCGGATATGGAAGCTCAATTCGAGTGACAGATTTTTCCTTCTCAATTGCATCTTTCAGTTCACATGTGCCATCAATGTACGCCAATCATTCACTGAAGTGCACCTGCAAATGGATAATGTCACATGCGATGTGCTTCCATACAAGGCAAAGATTTCCACAAGGAATGATTCAAATGAAAAACACTTTCCTTCAAAGATCTGTTTGAGAATTGTCCCTGAGATTGGGGATGGGGTCCAATCTGTTTCCTTGGGTGTTTCATCTGCTAACCCCGTCACAGACATTGCTGAGGGGAACATTTTGGAGGCTGCACTTCAAACACCTAATAATGCGGGCTTCAAGTTTACTACTGCAACTACATGGACAAGGAGGATTAAGAATTGGGGTTTTGAGCTGTCGCCTGTCAACAGTACTGATGCAAAGATGGATTGGACTCTTTATGATGCCACTACGGGAAAGCCAATATATGATAACGTGCCTTCAAAATCTCCATTCCATGGGCACAAAACCCCGTCATTTGAAGGGTATGTAAAAAGGCTCAGAATATGGCATTAAGATTTACAATTAGAATCTTTAGTAGATTTAGAATTTTAGCTTTTAATTGTGTTAACCAAATCGTATATTCTATAATTCTCTTTCACTCTTCTGTATCTTCATCTGGATGTTGAATCGTAGAGTACATCAATATAAATTGTGATTTACATATTTTCCTAATAAGTCCAATGCCTGCAGAGCTTTGACTGAGCAAGGAGGCGTAGTCTTTGCGAAGGATGATTATGGAAAGCTCATCACATGGAGGCATAACAGAAATTTGGAGGGAGAGAAATTGAAATGGATTGTTGAAGCTTCCATCTGGCTAACATATAAGCCCAATACTCTATATTCAGAGACTCTAAGGCATGATTTTCGTCAAGAAGTTGATCTCAAATTGAATATGACTTATTGAATTTTCTGGGTGGCGGCCAATTCTGAGGTAAGCTTTAACAAAGTTCACCACTCTTCTACGCCTCAGTTTTAACAATTAGAAACTCATTTTAAAGTCATTTTTAGTTTCAGAAAGGTAACTTAACCATCCAAATGTTGTAGATTAGTAGAACAATTAATTGAAATTTGGTTAAGAATTGTTGTCCACTGGACGTCTCTAAAAGTTTTAACTTACTGCTTATTTATGTACGGAGTGTACTTTTAGTTACCGCAACCATAGTTTGTTCATAAAAATTCTTTCAAAAAATGAATGGAAGGACCACTATACTAATTCTGTCATTTGTCTGATTTAACTTAAAGTCTGGTTTAACTTAAACCCTTGTATCGTTTAATCAATCTTTCAAGATTTACTAACAGTACTATGTTCTTCATGAGACATAAGATTAGTCAAATGAACGTCTTAAAGATAGACCGAATTGCTTTTATGTGAATTTAGCTATAACATTTGTTAAATAATTGAAGTATTCCTGCTTGTGATTTCCAATTCCAACTCAATACAATACTCTTCTACTAACTCAAACATTATGGGTGAATTCTCTGCTGCTCGAGCTTAATCAATATGATTGAAGTTAATCATCCAACACGTTATTTTTTGTTTGACATATTGGATGCCCCAAATAAAGAATAACTTGGTCTTCTTCATACTATAGTTGCCTAACTGATATTTATTTTATAAAATTGTTTGTCACCCACAATTCTTTTTCAAAATGCGAGGACCTTATCAACAAGCGAACCACATTGTCTTAAATTACCTGAACACCTTAAACAACAGCTGGTAACGTTCTTGGGAGCTCAGGCTTTAAATGGTAATTTCTCTTAGGATAAAGATGAGAAGAAAAAATTGTCACAAATTTTGGACCTTTTTCTCATACCCAAACATCCCATTTCCTTTGGCTGTGGTTTCTGGGAATAAAACCAAATTGAAAACTATTTTTTCGAGAATTAATCTACCTATAACACGTCGTTATGGCTTCTTCCCATCAATGTTGCTCTCAACTAGCCATATCAGAAAATAATTGATCTAGTGTCATGCATCTACAATTTTTAACGTTGACTATTGCTTTAAACAAAAAATTAAACCAGTTTTTTATGCATTGCAAAAATAGTTAAGAAATCGTAAATAATTGATCTAGTGTCATGCATCTACAATTTTTAAAGTTGACTATTGCTTTAAACAAAAAAATTCAACCAGTTTTTTATGCAATACAAAAATAGTTATGAAATCGTCCTTTCTAAAATTTACGAAGATAAACGTTTAGGCTTACCCATTACTATAAATCTATGAGACCATCTACTTGTCATATATTCCTAGAAGTTTTCAACAACGCCTCATTTGAAACTAAACCCTCTAAAAGACCTATTCTTGAATATTTTTAAGAACACCTCATTTGAAACTAAACCCTATACGAGACCTATCTTTATACTCTGATAATAGTTTCTTCCACTATACATAGTGAATTTACATTCAATTTGTATATGGAAAACCTGGTGTATTAAATGATCAAAATAATAAGTATATTGTTGAATTTTCTTAACAACAAATTTAAACATGTAAGAAAGCGATGTTTTATAAAATCTGACAATAGAAGTAATTTAAAATCTTATGTTTTTTTTAATTTTTTATAAACTTGGACTAAAATGTAAAATGGAAGAGTACTCAAGAAAAGATACATTGTACTAGCCAATTTTGATCCAAACAATAATGGTGGATAGGAAAACTAAATGTTTTGATTGGATAATTTATTGCATTTCTCTTAGAAAATTTGATATTACAATGTATATTAACATAAATAACTATTACAAATAGTAAATTTTTGAAATTTTATTATTTTTTTATCAGAGTAAACATGTTTTGAAGGGAGCCCAGAACCCTTTACAACAAGATACAACCAACAACACAAGAAAAGCAAATGAACATTAAAAAAAAAGCCATCAACTAAATTGGAAGAACCAAAATGGAGTACAAAACCTAGAAGACAACAAAAAAGCAAGACTAGAGACCCTCAAGGGTATCGAAGATTTTTTGAAACTTTTGCAGTCACCATATTTTAATGAATTATATCCTCATTAATGTCCAACACATCCTGAATGATGTTAGACCATTCCTTACCTTTGACATAGTTACAGGTTGTGATAGAGGATTTTTGCACTATTACCAAGCCTTCACTATTCTCTTGGTCATTCACCATTATAGAAGGTGCCTGTAATTTATCCTTCTTCATTATATTGGCTTTGAGAGCTTGAGCTATCTCATTCAGATTCCTCTGACTATGTAAACTATTCACTATAGCTATTCTACTAAGTACACCATAGCTCTAAGTTTATCATGAGCTTTAGCAATATTCTCTTAATCTTTCTTCATGATTTGGTTTAATGTTTTTGACATCACCTTCCACAACATTAATAAGAGGAAGAAACTTCTTAAATTTCTCTATGTTAAAATCTTGGTTCATATTATGTTGTTGATTATTAACCTTGGAATTGATGGAGTTAATAGAATCTCTTTGATGATTTACTTTAGAGTCTAACCAATTTAGAAGTTTAGAATGACCAACCAAAATTTATTTAGAATTAGATAACACATCCCCTATCCCTGTAGAAGAAGACCCTTATTGAAGGTTGACTAGGATGCTTTTATCCATCTCTAGAAGGATTTTAATTTGGAATTTTATCTCCTTAGGACCCATTACCAAATCTATAATTTAAGTTTGATACTCCATATTATTTTATTTCCTTGAATATGTTTTAAATCCAGAATTGAAATCATTAGTTTCCAAAAAAAATCAGTCAACATCCTCACATTTAATTTCAATCTCAAATTGAGATGAATCCTTCTCCATTTTACCTTGATTGATAGTTTTTCCTTTTTTGGGCTTAGAGGATTCCCCTCTCTTAGGCAAACACTTCTTGGCCTTTCGAGTTAGGTAGGGGTGAAAGAGGTCAAGACATAATCTATTGATGGAACATAATTTGAATAATCACACTTAGACTCATACCCTCTAAGCCACAAGTATTTAGAAAAAGAGGTGTCATATTCAGGATATTTCATTTTACCCACATGGTAACATGCATCATTATTTGAATTAGCTTCCTTTGAATTTAAGGACACATTCAAATAATACACATGCTCATTTTGTGCAAATTCAATCTTTCATTTCAACTAAGAGGGATTCATAGGTATACACATATCTTTAGAATATTATATAACAAGAATTATAAGTCCTTCATGAAGGACTAGTGAATGCTAATCTTTCTTATGCTCACTAACGTCATATTAGAGAAAGGAAAAAAATAGGAGGGCATATACACATGTATATTATGCCTAAAATGAATTAACAACATGAATTGATTACTAAATAGGCTATTAAAATGACCATCAAATGTAATATGCCTCACTACATCTTCTACCACCTTCATCTAGATAGGTCTAATAGATGCAAAATTATAGTACCCTACAATAGTTCTCTAGACCTTCTCTCATTCATCTTCATTAGAAAATATAGAGATGACTTCGTGTGATGCCTTGTAATATTTGAAGAAATTTTTCTCCTCAATCAACATGCTCATTATTTCAATAATTGTTTCTTCAATATCGAATATTTTCATCTTTTAGATAAACAATATTCTATTCTTTTACCCATTGGAAAACACCTTATCCATGATCAAGTCATAGCCATGTGATTTCTCCATGTATGTGGGCAATATCTCCCATATAAATCTTCAGCCATTTGGCATAAATGAAGAAGTGATGGTAAATGGTAAGTGATGTGATGGTACATATTTGATGATTGTGATGAACAATTATTGTGTAGTCACTGATGTCAAGTATTGACCTAGTGGTCTTGGTTTTTTTGAAGTGGTTCCAGTAGTCGTGATTCTTAAGTGAGACATGGTAATGTCTGTAGATGATAACTATATGATCGCAACTATTGAATGTATAATTTGTGTGAGTTATAATTCATTCAAGTATGGACAAGAAAATAATATAATAGTCTGTGACTAGCAATGAGTGATTTGATTAGTTTATCAAATATATTGTGAGTTAGGTGGCGTGATCATAGTATTATGTTTTTGATACAGTTTGAGCTGATGGTTATCATTACGATCGATTTGGATGAACAGTAAGCATGTTTTATGGTTACAAAATTTGTTTCTTTAAAAGGTGACTGTGTTCCTAAGCTACCAATGGTATATCTATTGGTGAATGGTGATCAAGTTGTGATGAATTATTTATGTTTTAGGTGTCATAATAATGTGTCTCAATTCACTTGTGGTGATGTATTGTTCTTAAATTGATCGACATAGATGTTTTATCAAGATGCAGGTTGAGTTCGTCAAAATTTGTTTGATTGTTCTTGAAAAAATAAATTTTAAGGGTCTATCCTCTGGTTGACCTATTTGGTGAAGATGGTTGTTACATTAGGATGTGTGTTTTGGTGCAATTTCTTTAAGTGTGAAGATTGGAAAAGTGATTTTAAATGTGTTGGAGGAGATTTTAGGTTGGTGGTAGGATTAGTGCTTGAGAAGTGATATTTATACTATGAAATTGTAGATTTGTGTGTGTAGATCATGATTGTGACGACGTGATCAAGCCATGGTGTTTGTGATTTATCTAATGAATAATTAAATTTTTTATAGAGTATCTGATAAAGAAAAGGAGTTTCTATTTCCAGATCAAAAGACCCTAACAAGTTTCTTATATGTAGATCCCTTAACCAAGTAGATCCTACTAGATCTTATTGGTAAATCCTTTAACAGGGTGGAACTTTATCTAGTGTTTGAATTCCTCTAACAAGGATACTCCTAAAAGGTTAAAGCTCCTAACAGGGCTAGAGATGAATCCCATAATCGGGTGGCACCTAGCATTTTATTTGTAAAACTCAAGACTAACAATGTTAAGCTCCTAATAGGGAATACCTTAGAAGAGTACAAAATTTGCGAGTATCATCTCACACGTAGTTTTCACCCATTTGGGTTTCCATGAGAAAAATATTTGTGTTATATGTTGCATGGTTTGTGATGGTTGTGTTTATTTGGTTAAGTTTCATTTTCTTTTCAATCGATGTATAAGTGAATATAATCTTGTGTTATAGAAGTAAAAATTATTAATTATCTTAGATTACTGATTCAACCCCCTTTTCAATAATCTTTGACCCTTAGGAATAACACACCCATATAATGGGTTCATTCTTACACTTATTTCAAGAAGTGTGTTCATCCATATTTCTATCTCTATCCATTTAAGAATCACAAAGGCCAATAGGAAACCTAGAGCTAGTAGAGAAAAAGGGTGTGGAAATGCCTAGAAAGTGTATGAAAGACTGGTTAGAACGATGTCTTGTTTAATCTTCCTTTTGGATTATTTACCTTTACATCTCATAATTACCTTTAGACAAGTTAAGATTTTATTCCTAACAGAGAAAATAAAAATTATCATCAATAGACCAAAAGGCCTCCCTTCACTGCATTCAAATGTCATCATAAATAAAGTTATTAGCTTCCATAGGCACATAGTCATTAGTCCCTCAACAACATATATGCTAGGTTGATAAAAACCATAGTTTTCAAAAACAAGAAAATTGCTATTCCCCTCTTGGGACACATGGGATACAATAAAATCATGTATGCCTTAAGAAACTCAAGGCTATCAATAATAATATTTTTAATAGTCCAACTATGATTTTGCATCTCCTTGAGATAATTTACATTTTTTAGAGAATCTTTTTCCACCCATATTTTTCTTTAACCATTCCAAATATCAATTTTTCTTCCAATGTCGGTTGTACTTGCCTCGACATAGTGGTTTGTTGAAAAAACTCATTTTTTTCATTGGGAATCATTCTTTTTTTTAATTAACTAATACTTTTTATATTAATATTTATATTAGGATTCAATTACATAGTATTTCAATCAAGAACATTAATCTATATTTTATGAGTGGTTCCAAATTAACACATCTATCATGATAATGGATGACATTTGCTAGAAACTCATTATATGTAGGCAATGCTCATTGGAGGGAACCGGCAATGCTTCTTGATAAATCAACATACTACTCTTACTCAAGAATTCTTAACCATGGAGTTCTCTTAATATTAACCCTATTTGCCAAACCTTCTAAAAGTGTTGTTCCTTATGAACCATACATTTTAGAGCTATTTCCACTCATAGTTTGACAATTTGATTTATTTTATATAGTGTGTTAAGTTATGATTTTAATATTAGTATTTAATTACATAATTTTTTGGTCAAAATCATTACCCTATATTTTAGGATTAGTTTTACACATGAAGCCATCTGTCATGAGAATGAATGGTCGAATTAGCATTGATTACATCTAGGTGATTCTCATAGGGGAATTTTTTTGAGATTTATTAGGATCTTGCTCATCGCAATACTAATTCAACTCAATTGTACTTAATCATGGAGTGTTCCCAAAGGTCAAGCCCACTTAGCTTTCTACCCATTTCTAAAACCTTGAAAAGATGTTGTGCCCTAGATTTTATGCTAGAAAACATAAATATTATCCTTTATGAATATCATAAAAAATTCCCTTTAACCTAATGCATTCTCTTGATAACAAGCCTTAACTAATTTGCACTAATTTCTCACATTTTTACTATGACTAGTGCTTCTAATTCTATTAATAAATGATCAAAGTCTTCTATAATATTCTCTATGTAGAATAATATTTATCTTGCTCATGTTTGAAAGGTAAACAAGTTCCTACTCTTATTATAATTAGAAATTAAAATGTGCTTTAGAAGTCAACTTAACATACTATAAGTGTATTTATGTAGTTATTTGGTCATCTAAGAAAAAAATATATATATATTCTCTTTCTTTCTATGATATTGGCTTCAAATTTCAATAGTATGATAGATTTATTAGTTAAGAGGACTATTGTGTTTTAGGAGATATAATATTTTTTACTCTCTTATTTGGTAGGCCTATACTCCATAAAATTCAAGAATGTTAGGAATTTTTCTTATAAGATCTAATATGAAAAAGGATAGATAATTTTTAATATATTATTTTTCTACCCTCTATCTTAATAATATGTATTAATATTTTGATTCTCTCTAATCTATTTATTATAATGACACTATTTTTTCAGGTCAAGCGGGTCATACTTTTATTGACAGTATAAAATTTCAAGTTTGAGCTTCCAAAGGAGATGTCGGCTCTATCTATATTTATTTTATAATAATTATAATATATCCATGTACAATATATATCTATAGATACAACTTTTTAATGGTTCAAGATCTAAACTTTTTGTTATGTACTTTATTTTATTTAAAAGTTGATATCAGATATCAATACTTAAATTGGGGTTTTCAAATTTTATTTTGATATCAAAAAATGTTATTTAACAATTGATAGACACAAGTATTTATAGATCATTACCTAAAAATTGATTTTCTTTTGTTAGTTAAATTTTAACATTGAAATGTTATAATAGTCAACTTAAAATGTATTACTTTATATATTAAAAGAAATTTGAATTCTTTCCATTTTTTGTTCCATGTCCATTTCTAAATGTATTATTTTTTTATATGATTCATTGTTTAATGTTCATTTTTATTACAATCAGTCTATCTATAATTGTTGGCTATAGGAAGAATGAAGCAAGTCATTCAAAACCCAAGAATATAACCTATTTTATAACAACATAAATATGTACATAATTGTCATGTTGATATCCTTCATGAGATGATATTAAAAAATTATATCATAGTTGATTGCATGAATACAACACAATATTAATATAATTTTTTACACAAATAATTATGATGCATAAACAGTTGAAATTTTTATACAAATAATATTGATGCATAAACAATTGAAAGAGTAATTGTGTTGTAAGTCACATGAGTCCCATAGTGATTCAATAATAAAATGTTGATTTATTATAGTAAGTAATATGTAAAATGGGAATACATTGAATACTTCCTTTAACATTTACTTTAGGGACAAGGAAAACAATTTTTCCTTTTCATTTTTCCTTAGGAATGTATATAAATTTCCATAAGAAGATCCAAAGGAAGCTAACAATGATTCTCTTGCTGGATGTGAGCATGTAGAACATGACAATAAGTTTTTAGGTGGTGGGTGAAGAAACCTTTTGGTGGGAAATATGACTTGTCAAATACCAGAGTTTGCAATTTTCTGCTCCTCTAGATGCTATCCAAGGCAACACAATTCATTTCCTATCGCCATTTCCTTCCAGATATCTCTAAGTTGCACATCGTAAAATGTACAATCGAATTCATGCGAGAACACGAGACTTTCTAATGAATCCATGAATTAATTTTCTCCAAATTTGTGCCAAGGATTGTGTTGGTGCTCCAAAACGCTGGACCATTTTGAGGCCACCTGAAAGGCACAATAAGTACCTCTATAATTCTGGCTTAATCTAGCCAAGGCTGGTAGGCCTAATTTCACTTTGAACTATTTAATTCTTTATGTCGCACAACTGCGTACATAACAAACAAAGTTCCCACAAAGGTGTTGAATGATCCTTTGAGGAAAGAAACTAATCTCCTAAAAATCTCTATTCTATAATACATGACTAAATGGATTATATTAAATAATTAAAAGTAATGCTTTTGAAATAATGATTCAATGATCTATAAACTACAAATGTATGAACCAAATGACAATTTCTAAATAATAGTTATATCAGTGCCTTCTAAATACTTGGGCTATAGAGTCATAAAACTTTCAATCCTACATACAATCAAAGACGGTTTTAAGGTAACTCATTCATGTAAGGCGAGACCATCATCCTACAAGCTTTAGTTGAAATAAAAATTTAAATAACTTATAAAGTAGGTCCTATGGTTTTTAACCCAACTTAAGAGCCCAAAAGGAAACAGTAATAGGTTCTCAGACCATGCTACCATTATTCAAATTGTACAAATTAGTCATAAATGAATGCATGAATGAAAGAACACAATAGGATACCCTGGTTCATAGAGTAATCTGAAAGCCTAATTGAAAACATATAACTTATAACCACAAATAAAAAGAAGAGCACTTATCTTTATTAATGTTGAAAAAATAGTACATTAGAGTTCATATTGTAGTTGTGATCAAATTCTATTCTATGAAAATATTAATTGTCTTGTATTGTCCTCCCTCTTTATATTTTACATTATGTATATATACATATTAGAGTGGCTTTCACACTGCTTTACGGTGAAGAGACACACCCTTATTACAAATTATTTTGAAAAAATAATAAACTAACTAAAACATAACTACCTATATTTCAGATATGGGTCTGGTTGAAGAACCAAAATACCTCATGGAAAGCTAATATTATTTTCGGAAATAGAAATTTTGATTTTCCGAACTGGGTCTTTTTTAGATATTTAAAATTAGACAATATTTATCTTCTGTCGGTATCATCTTCGCAACAAGTCAAAATTTCAGCATTTTCTGAAGGCTTTGATCATAGAATTTTGATTGTTCTTGTCACAAAGATTCCTTCCATAATATCTCAACTTTTTAATTGAAAATTAATGTAATATTTTATCCCATTTCATGTACTCCATCATTAATTATTTGGCATGGAAATTAAGAGGCCATTTTTTAGGGTTTTATCACTATATAGGACTCCAAATTTTGCCCAAAATTTAGAGCTCCAACAGACTGACTCAATCTGAAACTAAGAAATACTGCCCTTGGTATAATAATCCTTATTAAAGAGGATCAAATAATTCTCTGTTGCAGAAGGTTTACCAATTTTGAGCCCTAAGTTATAGAATTTTAACAATGATTGTAACGGAGGATGATATGAGCACAAAAGGTCCTGAAGAAAATAGTAGTAGTACTATGAACTTTTAAGTGTGTTGTACTTTATTTTTGAAGATGTCTAGACCACATATTCTTCCCAAAATATGACATTACTATTATTTGACTGATTGATCCAAGCTCGCATTAGAGTATCGTTTGCAGATAATTATCATTCAATCAAGTATTCAAAATATAGCTAACACACATAAATATATTTCAATCAAAAATAACGAACTTCAATGCTTGACAGGATCTAAATACATGGAGGGTTCAACTATATATTTAACTCAGTATTACAAAGCCAAGAAACTGATAACAACTTCACAATGCACCAACTATTGTTTCTTATTAGTTTTGATGAGTAGACTGTATGTGTTCATAAATGATCAGATTGCATAATCTTTAACCTCTAACCAGAGTTACTGGTTCTAATATTCTACTGCTTAAATCATAACGATTATCATTCGGGAGCTCTGCTTATGCTTGGGTTACAGTAGTAGTTTTTTCTGTTAAATTGGAAATAAGCTCCTTTATCTTCCCCAACAATATGCAAACTTCCAGAGACGCAGACGTAAGAATCCAATGCTATTTGTAACTACTAGAATGACCTCCAAGAAATAATATGGTGTTGCTTACACCTTCTCATGAAGATAATTGCTTGAGATCATCTTCCATTACCATCGCATTTCTGAAAATCTTCCTCCAACTGATATGATAAGGTGCCAACTGGTTTTATAATTTCATACCAGAATATAATTTTATGACAGAGTATACATGTACTACAGCTACAAGTCGACTCTAGTCCTCCTTTGTGTAAGCTCCATATGCACAGTCATATATTTTATAAAAGACTAGAGAAAAATCCTCTTTCACGCTTAGCCTAGGTTTATGTTCTCACGACAAGGCATGAGATGTTTGGTTTTCAAAAAGTACAAATTTTTCCTATAGAAAATGCTTGATAAAATCCACACAAGGTAGAAACCTAGCCTTTGAGAATGTTTTCAATGACTGCACAGGAGATTTTATAGATTCCCTAATATTTCTTTAACACTCAAGTCTCTAGTTCCAGTGCTAAACATATTAGCTATCCTTTGGTTCAACATTAGCAGTAATGTTAAGGTGCTTCATTTCAAGTGTGCACAACACCGACAATATTTCCTAGTCCAATTCAAATTTTGGTTATAATGTTTGATACATGAACATTTGAGATGAGCCTCATTTATCTTCTCCCAATTATATGAAATCCAACTATGTAAGACCCATTGAATACCATATCTTCTTGTCAAAAAATCTCTGGTGATACACAACATCTTAACCAATGATTCCCAAGCTATACAAATTACTTTCTCAAACAAATACTTCTTTTATAATATTAGTAGCAACTAATACCTGACATTTCATCTTCCCTAACTGATTCAGCATTATAGCGATGACCTATGTATGCACAACCGAACAAAATGTTATGGATCATGTCAATGAGCCGCATGAGCTTCCTAACATCTGCGACTGTGTCTCACTTCCTTTTGCAAGTTAGCCAACCGGTTAGGTGTTGTGGCATCCTCCATGTCTAATACCTGTGTCTATGTCTTAGTCCACATGCACCATGCTGTCATCAATGCATGTGCCACACTCACTTCCACTAACTGGAGTATATCACCCGACCTAACTAGAATGTGAGTAGTCAGTTCCTGAGTCGTAACATGAAAAATGGTTTACATGTTTAGGATGCTCCTACTACCCTATCCCTGTTATGTGAGATTGTACATAATCATTTGTAGGGATTAATTCTGGCTTGTATTCTGAGGTGCTTCCATTAACTTGCTGTTGTCATTCTAGAAATTTCTAATAGTGATGTTCTAGCTCGATGCCACTATTATCTGTGTATAAATTTTTGGTTCATATTAATATTACTTAGTGAGTCAAATTCCACCACTAGAGTGCCACTAATATTTTTCCCTTGCTGAAGATGAAGCATAATAATGCTGGTGTTCAAATAAACCTTCCTACAACTGATAAATACTGAAGATAATTTATCTCTGAACTGAAATATTCAAGTTCCTCAATCTGATAACCCCGCAGGCTAGTAGGATACATGGCTCTGATACCACTTGAAATGAACCTAACTAGCCATTTACTAATTTTGACCACTAAATCTTAGGTAGATTTAAAATAAACAATAACATGAAACTAACCAGTAGACATTCTCGGATAACCAGCAAATTTATTTATATAACCAGCGAATACAATCTCATGAAATAACTGATAAAATGGTATGTATTTTACAATGGTAATACAAAACCATAGATTATTGCATTCCAATTTGAACTACAGTCAAATAACAACAAGATTGGATGATAAAGAATGTGGTAAAATACTAGCGAACTCTGAAATGAATCTGCACCAGGATGAATCGGGTTTCTATCTAATCCACCAAGAAATGTTGAAGGTTTTCATCCTCAGATTTCTGATTCGATAGCTGAAGCTTCTCAAATTCTCAAGGAGAAATAATATTCATAATTTGAAGCATGTTGAATGAGACTCCAAAACCTCCTCTTATGGTTGCAGCAGTGACTCTTCAGTTTCCCCATTGTGACTCTTCATATGCCCATTTTGTCTCTTTATAATTTCACTTTAAGTCACTCTTTTAAATAAATTGACCATTGAGTTATAAAGTGAAATAATAAATAAAGTGAGGAGTCGTCCATCATTAAAATGGAGGCACAAAAGAGCTTGGATGCAGATGTGTGATAGCTTGTTGGAAAGCTCTCGACGAGAAACTTCAAGTCCACTACTGAAAAGCCAAGAATTTTGAACCCTACTGACTTACGCTAAATAGTAAGTACCATAAAAACCTGTGGCAACTGCTCCGATCGGCTTGAAACTAAAACCACCTAGGCCAATTATATCCTAGAGCACTGCCACACCACAATTACCCCTCTAGACCAAGGTAAAATGGCTAACGACCTGACACAATATAAGGTACCCCAAAAAGGGAACATTACAAATTCCAAGTTGATACTAACGAATCAAAATATGCAGCAAGAAAGATAATATTCAAATATTTGAAAGGTACAACTAATTTTTGGTTGTGGTATGAAAAATGAAATGACTTTACCCTATGTGCATATAAAAATGTGGATTGGGGAGGTAGTATGGATGATAAAAAGAGTACAAGTGGTGGACCATTTTTTCTTCAAGGGAGACTAGTCTCTTGGCTGAGCAAGAGACAAAATTATCTCATGAAGTACAACAAAAGAAGAGTATGTAACAGTAATAAATAATTGTAATTAGATAATATGGATGAAACAAATGTTGAAGGTGTTAGCCCATTTTCATGTCATAGCATAAATCCTTAGAAAATGGTCTGTACCCTGCAAAAAATTTCATGGCTACATGTGTTTTTCCTCTGGCCCCTGGGTTTCTTCATGTCCCTAGCAAAACCCTTGGCAACATTTTAAATTTCTAGCCGTTGGAAGGGTTAAAACCCTAGCTTTATCTTGGCGTCATTATATTTCCTTGTTACTTTTTCAGGCCACTAATGTCTTCCTAAACCCACATGCTTATTGTTTCCCTTGTTCACTGAATCATTTTAATACTTTTCAGGCCTTTGCAAGTCTTTTGGCGATTTAGCGAACACAGTATTCTCTCCCTCGGTCACTAGTTCTCCATGTCTTCAAGCAGTTATGTCTTTTATCTGGCGAACCCGCGAGCATGTAGTCTCTTATTCGCTCAATATCTGGTAGTTACATCGTTTCATCCAGCGATTACCCGAATGTAGTGTTCGCGTAATTTCCCATTTCCTAGTGGTTCCTTGATGACATTAAGCGAACCTGCGAATGGCTTGTATCTTCTCTTTAGTCACGTGTTCATGAAATGGTGGCCCCTATTCAGATGAAATGGTATAGGTGGACCTGATGTCAAAGGATGCTGATGTGTGAAATGATCATTGGTTGCAGAAGGAATGATGCAGCAACATGTCAGGCAGGCCCAAGGTTATAAAGTCATTCTACGATTTGGCAACTAAGGGGCTTCGTGCATTCTCGAGATGTAACTCAGGGTTGAAAATCTATTTGGTGACCTGGAGAATACCTTTGTTCGCGTGATCTCTAGACTTGACAATGGTTATGAAAATTATTTAGCGAATAGGAGATTCCCTTTGGTCACTGAATTGCCAGATCAAGGTGGGTCAAGCTTTGAATGTAGAGTTGGCAGTGTCAAAGGTGACCGGGCAAGTGCATCGAATGGTATGGTGACATGTGGTGCAAGGCGGGCTTGAATTTGAGGTTTGGTAGCTTTGATATGTTTAGCGGCTTGACAAAATTTCTTTCTGATCGTTGGTTCACGTAATTTTTTGGCTGAGGTCCTGATCATTTGGCGATTTAGCGAACGTATGGTCGCGCAATCTCTAAATGTTTTAGTGATGGTGGAAAGTATCACGTGAATTGGTGAGAATTCTTCAGTCACCAGTTTGCCAGATAAAGTAGGACCTAATTTTCTGAAGCTTAGTGGGTCCTGACATGTCAGAGCATCAATGGATGGCGCATGATCTTAAGTGTCTTTTCTGACACATGTGATCTTGTGCTAGTCATCGATCTTCTTGTGCGGGCCTGGTTGAGTTTCTTAGTCCATTTGGTAGGAGGGATATAATTTTAGCGGTGTTGATAAAATCTTTATTAGTCCCAAATTCTCATAATAATTAGTGAAGTTCTAAATCTTTCAGCGAATGGGTGAATTAATGTGTTCACTGAATCTCTTAATTATTTGGAAAAGTTCTAAGTTTTCTAGCAAATAAGAGAAAGTCCCTCAGTTGTGTGTTCATAGAATGAAGTCAAGGGTTAGCAAATGATTTTGTGAACATGAGACATGCTATGGTCACTGAATCGCTAAGTTTAACCAAAGTTAGAAATGATACTTAGCGGTCTCGCGATAAAGGGAAAATGTAAACTAGGATTCCTGTAAAGGGTTAAGATGACATCTAGCGACTTGGCGAGTGAGGGTCTTCTTGTGTTCGCAAAATGAAACCTGAGGTTAAGAGGAGATTATGAGAATCAGTGAATATAGTGATTTGCGTGGTCGCTAGATCTAACGGGGGTTAAGAAAAGTTCTCCACAACTTGGAGAATTCTTTCAATCACCAGTTCGCCCAATCATTTTAAAGCTAGAAGATGAAACCCACGAAAGGGAAAAGGATCTGACAGCCATGAGATAATGTTGATCTCAGTTTGAATATGGATCGTTGATTCTCTGTTGGCACCATGAGCTAACCGTTGTTTCTAGAATTTGAATATTTTAGGGGTTTCCTGTGACTAGAAGGACTAAAATTTATTGTTTCAGCGGCTGGATTTGGTGGAGTTGGTTTCTCAGTGCATCTGCAGAGTGGCCCAGGGATTATGTGACTGATTTGCAGGGATTGGTACCATAAAGGAATCAGTTTTCTTGCTCGAGGCATGTTGCAAGTGACTGATTTGATCAATTTTCATGGTAGGTTCATGATCTTCGGTATAGTACTCTGAGATATTTTCATGAATGAGGATCATTTTTGGATTTGATCGCTTGGGTTTCCATCCAATGTATTAAATTTTTGACTGATTAGGTTGTTCTAGTGGGTGAAACCCTAACCCTAGCTGTCCAAAGCTTGTTGCATCCTGTTCTAGGATTCCAAGGTAGCTAGTGGTATATATTGTAATATTTTTGACATAGTAGGGGTTCGGTCTTGAGGTTCTATTCTGAATTTTAGTTATTTCTAGTGGTTGTGATTGTATGAACATTAGAGGAAAGAGGAATTGAATTTTGGGTCTTTTCCTATCTTTGTGTTGCTTTGATTGTATATGGATCCTGAATATGTTAATGAGAATGCTATTGAGTTCCAATCTTACATTTGTGTATGTCTTCTTGTTTTGGTTCTGAGCTCATATATGTTGATGTCACAAAGTGTATTAGCATATGGTAAACAAAGAGTATTGTGAAGCCATCTCTAAGTTCCTAACAAAGTTAGGATTAAAGTCTTTTAGGTGGGTTCAGTGAGTTTACAACCAAATAAGAATCTGATGTCCTTGTGTTTGAGGGAGAGGGGTAATAGGCAAAGCACTTATCCTGAGCCCAAGAGTGTTTGATTGAAGATCTTCAGTTGATGTATGTAATAGGGTGACTCTTTTCCCTAGGTTAAGGCACTGATCCATCCTTTGGAGGCATTTCATTGTCATTAACCACACACAAAAAAATTTAAATGATAATATCTTTCAATCAGTTTGTAAAGGACGTAGTTGTATAACATTTAGTGATTCCTCTAGAGAAGTGAATCAAGGGTACACCCACCTGAGCATTAAGGCTTGAAGTGTAGGAGGATCTTTGATCCTTGTTAATTGGCCCTCTTCCTTGTAGACTTTGGAGTGGTGATAGAGTCAAAGTATCATTAAAGTTATCCATCAGAGTATAAATCTACAAGTTGAAGATCATTAGGGAACAACCAACAGAAGGATATTGGAATTAAGTTTAATGAGCCAGTTATCTTACATTGTCATATCACAATTATAGTAACTATTTCTAAGAATTATGTGTTACATTGAAAAATAAAATACATAGAGAAAGAGTTGTTGGAATTAGGAGAGATATGTACTAAGAGGGAAGGGGTGAATTAGTGCCTCTAAAAATTTACTTGTAAACCTTTCCAGATCAATAACTGAAAAAAGTGATAACCTTACACAATAACTTGTATACAATTGCATATATCAATCATTCACTTAACTTAAGAAAAATAAACATCATGAAATCCAAATAGCAATCACATATAACAAGTATTTTGGTAATGCAGAAACCCTTGTTAGAAGGTAAAAACTACAGTGGGGATAGCACCCACAAATTCTTCACTACTGCAGATAGAAAAGGTTTGCCTATTAGGGCTACAAGTTTTGATCACTTCTGGTGATCTTACCCTATTAGGAGTAACATATTAGGTCAACTAGATCTACCTAGTTATAGGATTTCAAAAACACTACTGAAGTGTGTACTCGGTAAAGAGATTTATATAAGACTGTTAAGTCTACTTGGTTAAGAGATTTATCCAAAACTCTATTACAATTGTCAAAAAGAAATAGGTAATTATCTGCTAGTTGACAACTCAATTGTCTGATAGATATCTATAAGTGCTCACAAAATATCACCTTAACTATGATGAATCTCTACTCTGAATCTACTCGGTAGCCTTCTCTGATTCTACTAATCTAATAACCTCTGTACTCTATTCTGCTATGTTAACTGATTAACTTGAAGTTGTGCCCTAGATTTTATGCTAGAAAACATAAATATTATCCTTTATGAATATCATAAAAAATTCAATTTAACCCAATGCATTCTCTTGATAACAAGCCTTAACTAATTTGCACTAATTTCTCACATTTTTACTATGACTAGTGCTTCTAATTCTATTAATAAATGATCAAAGTTTTATTATAATATTCTCTATGTAGAATAATATTTATCTTGCTCATGTTTGAAAGGTAAACAAGTTCCTACTCTTATTATAATTAGAAATTAAAATGTGCTTTAGAAGACAACTTGACATACCATAAGTGTATTTATGTAGTTATTTGGTCATCTAAGAAAAAAATAATAATATATTCTCTTTCTTTCTATGATATTGGCTTCAAATTTCAATAGTATGATAGATTTATTAGTCAAGAGGACTATTGTGTTTTAGGAGATATAATATTTTTTACTCTCTTATTTGGTAGGCCTATACTCCATAAAATTCGAGAATGTTAGGAATTTTTCTTATAAGATCTAATATGAAAAAGGATAGATAATTTTTAATATATTATTTTTGTACCCTATATCTTAATAATATGTATTAATATTTTAATTCTCTCTAATCTATTAATTATAATTACACTATTTTTTCAGGTCAAGCGGGTCGTACTTTTATTGACAGTATAAAATTTCAAGTTTGAGCTTCCAAAGGAGATGTCAACTCTATCTATATTTATTTTACAATAATTATAATATATCCATGTACAACATATATCTATAGATACAACTTTTTTATGGTTCAAGATTTAAACTTTTTGTTATGTACTTTATTTTATTTAAAAGTTGATATCAGATATCAATACTTAAATTGGGGTTTTCAAATTTTATTTTGATATATATTTCTTTTGGTAAAAATAGGTAGAGTCACTATATTTAATTAATATTTAAGTATTTATAACAATAAAGTTCTTCATGATGAATTTTATTTTGATATCAGAAAATGTTATTTAACAATTGATAGACACAAGTATTTATAGATCATTACCTAAAAATTGATTTTCTTTTGTTAGTTAAATTTTAACATTGAAATGTTATAATAGTCAACTTAAAATGTGTTACTTTATATATTAAAAGAAATTTGAATTCTTTCCATTTTTTGTTCCATGTCCATTTCTAAATGTATTATTTTTTTATATGATTCATTGTTTAATGTTCATTTTTACTACAATCAGTTTATATATAATTGTTGGCTTTTGGAAGAATGAAGCAAGTCATTCAAAACACAAGAATATATCCTATTTTATAACAACATAAATATGTACATAATTGTCATTTTCATATCCTTCATGAGATGATATTAAAAAATTATATCATAGTTGATTGCATGAATACAACACAATGTTAATATATTTTTTTACACAAATTATTATGATGCAGAAACAGTTGAAATTTTTATACAAATAATATTGATGCATAAACAATTGAAAGAGTAATTGTGTTGTAAGTCACATGAGTCCCATAGTGATTCAATAATAAAATGTTGATTTATTATAGTGAGTAATATGTAAAATGGGAATACATTGAATACTTCCTTTAACATTTAATTTAGGGACAAGGAAAACAATTTTTCCTTTTCATTTTTCCTTAGGAATGTATATAAATTTCCATAAGAAGATCCAAAGGAAGCTAACAATGATTCTCTTGCTGGATGTGAGCATGTAGAACATGACAATAAGTTTTTAGGTGGTGGGTGAAGAAACCTTTTGGTGGGAAATACGACTTGTCAAATCCCAGAGTTTGCAATTTTTTGCTCCTCTAGATGCTATCCAAGGTAGCACAATTCATTTCCTATCTCCGTTTCCTTTCAGATATCTCTGATCTGCACATCGTAAAATGTGCCATTGAATTCATACGAGAACACTAGCCTTTCTAATGAATCCATGAATTAATTTTCTCCAAATTTGTGCCAAGGACCATTTTGAGGCCAACTGACAGGCACAATAAGTACCTCTACAATTCTGGCTTAATCTAGCCAATGCTGGTAGGCCTAATTTCACTTTGAACTATTTAATTCTCTATGTCGCACAACTGCGTACATAACAAACAAAGTTCCTGCAAAGGTGGTGAATGATCCTTTGAGGAAAGAAACTAATCTCCTAAAAATCTCTATTCTATAATACATGACTAAATGGATTATACTAAATAATTAAAAGTAATGCTTTTGAAATAATGATTTAATGATCTATAAACTACAAATGTATGAGCCAAATAAAAATTTCTAAATAATAGTTAGATCAGTGCCTTCTAAATACTTGGGCTATAGAGTCATAAAACATTCAATCCTACTTACAATCAAAGACGATTTTAAGGTAACTCATTCCTGTAAAGAGAGACCATCATCCTACAAGCTTTAGTTGAAACAAAAATTTAAATAACTTATAAAATAGGTCCTATGGTTTTTAACCCAACTTAAGAGCCCGAAAGGAAACAATAATAGGTTCTCAGACCATGCTACCATTATTTAAATTGTACAAATTAGTCATAAATGAATGCATGAATGAAAGAACACAATAGGATACCTTGGTTCATAGAGTAATCTGAAAGATTAATTGAAAACATATAACTTATAACCACAAATAAAAAGAAGAGCACTTATCTTTATTAATGTTGAAAAACTAGTACATCAGAGTTCATATTGCAGTTGTGATCAAATTGTATTCTATGAAAATATTAATTGTCTTGTATTGTCCTCCCTCTTTATATTTGACATTATGTATATATACATGTTTGAGTGACTTTCACACCTCTTTAGGGTGAAAAGACACACCCTTATTACAAATTATTTTGAAAAAATAATAAACTAACTAAAACATAACTACCTATATTTCAGATTTGGGTCTGGATGAAAAATCAAAACACCTCATGGAAAGCTAATATTATTTTTGGAAATAGAAATTTTGATTATCCGAACAGGGTCTTTTTTAGATTTTTAAAATTAGACCATATTTATCCTCTGTCGGCATCATCTTTGCAGTAAGTCAAAATTTCATCATTTTCTAAGGGCTTTGATCATAGAATTTTGATTGTTCTTGTCACAAAGCTTTCTTCCATAATATCTCAACTTTTTAATTAAAAATTAATGTAATATTTTATCCCATTTCATGTACTCCATCATTAATTATTTGGCATGGAAATTAAGAGGCCATTTTTTAGGGTTTTATCACTATATAGGACTCCAAATTTTGCCCAAAATTTAGAGCTCCAACAAACTGACTCAATCTGAAACTAAGAAATACTGCCCTTGGTATAATAATCCTGATTAAAGAGGATCAAATAATTCTCTGTTGCAGAAGGTTTACCAATTCTGATCCCTAAGTTATAGAATTTTAACAATGATTGTAACGGAGGATGATATGAGCACAAAAGTTCCTGAAGAAAATAGTAGTAGTACTATGAACTTTTAAGTGTGTTGTACTTTATTTTTGAAGGTGTCTGGACCACATATTCTTCCCAAAATATGACATTACTATTATTTGATTGATTGATCCAAGCTCCCATTAGAGTAATGTTTGCAGATAATTATCATTTAATCAAGTATTCAAAATATAGCTAACACACATAAATATATTTCAATCAACAATAATGAACTTCAATGCTTGACAGGCTCTAAATACATGGAGGGTTCAACAATATATTTAACTCAATATTACCAAGCCAAGAAACTGATAACAACTTCACAATGCACCAACTATTGTTTCTTATTAGTTTTGATGAGTAGACTGTACGTGTTCATAAATGATCAGATTGCATAATCTTTAACATCTAACCAGAGTTAATAATTCTAATATTCTATTGCTTAAATCATAATGATTATCATTCAGGAGCTCTGCTTATACTTGGGTTACAGTAGTAGTTTTTTTTGTTAAATTTGAAATAAGCTCCTTTATCTTCCCCAACAATATGCAGACTTCCAGAGATGCAGACGTAAGAACCCAATGCTATCCATAACTACTAGAATGACCTCCAAGAAATAATATGGTGTTGCTTACACCTTCTCATGAAGATAATTACTTGAGATCATCTTCCATTACCATCGCATTTCTGAAAATCTTCCTCCAACTGATATGATAAGGTGCCAACTGGTTTTATAACTTCATACCAGAATATAATTTTATGATAGAGTATACAAGTACTGCAGCTACAAGTTGACTCCAGTCCTCCTTCGTGTAAGCTCCATATGCACAGATCATCTATTTTGTAAATGGCTAGAGAAAAATCCTCTTTCACACTTAGCCCAGGTTTATGTTCTCACGACAAGGCATGAAATGTTTGGTTTTCAAAAAGTACAAATTTTTCCTATAGAAAATGCTTGATAAACTCCACGCAAGGTAGAAACCTAGCCTTTGAGAATGTTTTCAATCACTACACTGGAGATTTTATAGATTCCCTAATATTTCTTTAACACTCAAGTCTCTAGTTCCAGTGCTAAACATATTAGCTATCGTTTGCTTCAACATTAGCAGCAATGTTAAGGTGCTTCATTTCAAGTGTAGACAACACCAACAATATTTCCCAGTCCAATTCAAATTTTGGTTATAATGTTTGATACATGAACATTTGAGATGGGCCTCATTTATCTTCTCCCAATTATATGAAATCCAACTATGTAAGACCCATTGAATACCATATCTTCTTGTCAAAAAATCTCTGGTGATACACAACATCTTAACCAATGATTCCAAAGCTATACAAATTACTTTCTCAAACAAATACTTCTTTTATAATATTAGTAGTAGCTAATACCTGACATTTCATCTTCCCTAACTGATTCAGCAATATCACGATGACCTATGTATGCACAACCGAACAAAATGTTATGGATCACATCAATGAGCCGCATGAGCTTCCTAGCATCTACGACTGTGTCTCACTTCCTTTTGCAAGTTAGCCAACCGGTTAGGTGTTGTGGCATCCTCCATGTCCGATACCTATGTCTATGTCTTAGTCTACATGCAGCATGCTGTCATCAATGCATGTGCCACACTCACTTCAGCTAGCTGGAGTATATCACCCGAACTAACTAGAATGTGAGTAGTCGGTTCCTGAGTCATAACACAAAAATGGTTTACATGTTTAGGATGCTTCTGCTACCCTATCCCTGTTATGTGAGATTGTACATAATCATTTGTAGGGATTAATTCTGGCTCGTATTCGGAGGTGCTTCCATTAACTTGCTGTTGTCATTCTAGAAATTGCTAACAGTGATGTTCTAGCTCGATGCCACTATTATCTGTGTATAAATTTCTGGTTCGTATTAATATTACTTAGTGAGCCGAATTCCACCACTAGAGTGCTACAAATATTTTTCCCTTGCTAAAGATGAAGCATAATAATGCTGGTGTTCAAATAAACCTTCCTACTACTGATAAATACTGAAGATAATTTATCTCTGAATTGAAATATTCAAGTTCCTCAATCTGATAACCCCGCAGGCTAGTAGGATACATGGCTCTGATACCACTTGAAATGACCCTGACTAGCCATTTACTAATTTTGACCACTAAATCTTATGTAGATTTAAAATAAACAATAACATGCAAATAACCAGTAGATATTCTCAGATAACTAGCAAATTTATTTATATAACCAGCCAATGCAATCTCATGAAATAACTCATAAAATGGTATGTATTTTGCAATGGTAATACAAAACCATAGATTATTGCATTCCAATTTGAACTACAGAAACAAGACTGGATGATAAAGAATGTGGTAAAATACTAGCAAACTCTAAAGTGAATCTGCACTAGGATGAATTCGGTTTTTGTCTAATCTACCAAGAAATGTTGAAGGTTTTCATCCTCAGATTTCTGATTCGATAGCTGAAGCTTCTCAAATTCTCAAAGAGAAATAATATTCATAATCTGAAGCATGTTAAATGAGACTCCAAAACCTCCTCTTATGGCTGCAGCAGTGACTCTTCAGTTTCCCCATTGTGACTCTTCATATGCCCATTTTGTCTCTTTATAATTTCACTTTAAGTCACTTTTTTAAATAAATTGACAATTGAGTTACAAAGTGAAATAATAAATAAAGTGAGGAATCGTCCATCATTAAAATGGAGGCACAAAAGAGCTCAGATGTGGATGTGTGATAGCTTGTTGGAAAGCTCTCGATGAGAAACTTCAAGTCCACTACTGAAAAGCCAAGAATTTTGAACCCTACTGACTTACTCTAAATAGTAAGTACCATAGAAACCTGCGAAAACTGCTCTGATCAGCTTGAAACTAAAACCACTTAGGCCAATTATATCCTAGAGCACTGCCACACTATGATTACCCCTCCAGACCAAGGTAAAATGGCTAACGACTTGACAAAATATAAGGTACCCCAAAAAGGGGACATTATAGATTCCAAGTTGATCCTAAGGAATCAAAATATGCAGCAATAAAGATAATATTCAAATATTTGAAAGGTACAACTAATTTTTGGTTGTGGTATGAAAACTGAAATGACTTTACCCTATGTGCATTTACAAATGCAAATTGGCGAGGTAGTATGGATGATAAAAAGAGTACAAGTGGTGGACTATTTTTTCTTCAAGGGAGATCAGTCTCTTGGGTGAGCAAGAGACAAAATTATCTCATGAAGTACAACAAAAGAAGAGTATGTAGTAGAAATAAATAATTGTAATCAGATAATATGGATGAAACAAATGTTGAAGGATATTGGAATTAAGTTTAAAGAGCCAGTTTTCTTACATTGTCATATCACAATTATAGTAACTATGTCTAAGAATTATGTGTTACATTGAAAAATAAAATACATAGAGAAAGAGTTGTTGGAATTAGGAGAGATATGTACTGAAAGGGGAGGGGTGAATCAGTGCCTCTAAAACTTTACTTGTAAACCTTTCCAGATCAATAACTGAAAAAAGTGATAACCTTACACAATAACTTGTATACAATTGCATATATCAATCATTCACTTAACTTAAGAAAATAAACATCATGAAATCCAAATAGCAATCACATAACACAAGTATTTTGGTAATGTAGAAACCCTTGTTAGAAGGTAAAAATTACGGTGGGGATAACACCCACAAATTCTTCACTACTGCAGATAGAAAAGGTTTTCCTATTAGGGCTACAAGTTTTGATCACTTCTGGTGATCTTACCCTGTTAGGAGTAACATATTAGATCAGCTAGATCTACCTAGTTATAGGATTTCAAAAACACTACTGAAGTGTGTACTCGGTAAAGAGATTTACATAAGACTATTAAGTCTACTTGGTTAAGAGATTTATCCAAAACTCTATTACAATTGTCAGAAAGAAATAGGTAATTATCTACTAGTTGACAACTCAATTATCTAACATAGATCTATAAGTGTTCACAAAATATCACCTTAACTGTGATGAGTCTCTACTTTGAATCTACTCGGTAGCCTTCTCTGATTCTGCTAATCTAATAACCTGTGTACTCTATTCTACTATGTTAACTGATTAACTTGAAGTTAGGCAATAGCTTCAAGTGCTCTGTTATACATATATCAATTCACACCAAAAATGATGAAAATATACAAATATACAGTGTTCTTCTTTTGCCACTTTAACAAAAATTAGGTTACAAAATATAATTATAACCCTAAGATCTACGGTGTAAAACATCCTAGATCAACTATTATAATAAGATATAAATTACATTTAATGAGTATCTTTACAATAAATGTTCCTTGATCTTGGTAAACTATTTTACAATCTGTTATAATCATTTGCATAGAAGAATGTACCTTTTCTGATTACTATGTCATTTTCTGTGATCATCAGTGAACACTATGTAAACTGCTCGTTGTATACTACGCTCGATGTTTGCTGTCTCTCAGTGTTGGTTGGTGTCGGTTTTGGTGATGTTGTTGCTCAGTAAACTATGTAGTGCTCTGTGTGTATGCTTTAACGACTAGTCTATCTATGCTTCTGGTTACTGACTTTCTCAGTGTAAGTTCCCAACCGATCTCTTTGATAGCCTTTGATACTAATGACAACCTTGAATGCTCATTAGAGTTTAACAATCTCCCCCTTTGGCATTAGTATCAAAACTCTTTAATGTATATAGACAAAATTTTCTTAATACCTTATATCTCTACCATATACATATACACATCAAAATTTCTTATTTACTTTACTCTCAGCTTAACTCCCCCTCAGTGCATGCTCTTGGTAGTGTGTAGTATATGTAGCATCTATGTACATTTTTGGCATAATGAACGTATACATTGCTTTTCCCCCTTTTTGATAGTAATGCCAAATACCAAAAAATAAAGTATACCTACATCTTGTCAAAAATGTCCTGGTGGGTTTTCTTCACTGACTCTAAGAGGTTTTCCCACTTCTCTTTCAAGTTGGTAAGAGCAATATGCTCAAGACCGACTTGTGCATGGATGGAAAAGATATTGTCTAACACCAAAATCTTTGGTGTTGCAATGAGTTGCTCTTCTTTGACAATATGTGTATCAAAAAATTTTAGGTATGGAATGAGTTCTGTTTGTAACTCTGTGACCTGATCAGTGATGTGCTCTTCTTGCTGCCTTAAATCTACTATCAACCACTGAAGTTCCTTAGCTCAGTGAATATGCTTGGAAATAGCATTCATCTTGATTATAGCTACTGTTGTACTTAGCTTTATTTCGGCTTCTAGCCCTTTTATCTTTTCATTGACTTCAATAGTGAAGGTGTTTGAAGTACAAAGCTTTATTAAGATTTGACAAATTGTCTGAGTGATAGATTTCATTTCAATAATGACTTCAAATAATTTGACCTTTTGTAATGCCATATCTTGGCTGATTTTCTCTTCTAAATTTTTCTGAATCCTAGATTCTTCCCTTTCTTCAATCATTTTATCTGCTTCAATATCTGGGGCATTGATATTTTCAGTGAGTGTAGCAAGTTGATCTATGATGGGAGTATTCTCATCAATATTTACCTCAGGTACTACCTGTTGTAGAATATCCCTCACATCATTTAATACTACTTTGCGTTTGTGCTCATGCTTCAACTTCTCTTGTGTTGCCTTCCTTGAACATAACTCCCCATATTTACTTAATTCCTCAAGGGTTAGGGTCCTCAGGTCACATTCAGGTATAACTATCACTTCATCTATGGTGATGGCCCTTTTCCTTTCTTCTTCTTTTTCTTCTCCTATGCTAGAGGTGATTTCTTACCAAATATAACAATAGTTTTGTCTCCACTCTTCAAAGTATCATTCTTGCTTCACACACTTTCCTCTTTCTTCTACTCCTTGGTAGATGGTGTGGGAATCTCAATTGTGATGTCAAGTGGGGTCACCTTAGTTGAATTTGTTTCTTCTATTACCTTTTTTTATATAGACGGTGCCTCTATTTTGTTAGGCTCATTTGTATCTACTGGTTGCTCAGGTTCTTGTGTCCCTGTTGTGTCCTTGGTTTGCTTGGGATGTGAGTCATCAGGGTGTACTTGTGAAATTATTTCAGCTGCTTCTGCAAGTATTGGAATTTCACTTGGTAATGATGTGAATACACTATTAGTGTTTAGTGGTTCATCTTGATTCGGTGCAATATTAACATCTACATCATCCTTATCATCAGGATCAACAGTTGTGATGTCGTCAATGAGTACATCGTCATCAATTTTCTTCTGCAGTTGGATCTTTACATGATCCGATGCATCCTGTGAAATGTTTATTTCTTCTTTTTTCTAGGTGATATCAATTACCATGGTAACTAATATACCGGTGTCCTTAGACTTCTTTCCTTTATCATCATCTATACAAATACTTTTACCTTTGGAATCTTGTCTATTTTTAGACAGATTTAGAAATGCATCTTCCTCAGCTTTTTCTTCGGCCTTAAAGAATTGATGTCAACAAGGAATCACTTGTTATATCCATATCAGCCACATTTTCATCTAATATCATCATGGCTCAATTATTAATCATAAATCTTGCTTGATATTTCACCATGTATTCATCATGTCCTCCATAACTTAGGTGTGGGGCTACCCGAACTAAAGATCTCTCTCTTTTCCATTTCTCAATATCTAGTGCAATAGCCCATTTTTCATTTATTTTGTCATCCAATTCCTTTGGTAATGTACCTATAAATTCCATTGGTACCTTTTTGAATTTTATCATCATCTGGATGATAGCCTCTTCAAGCTTAGTTTGGTCTTCATTTGACATCTTGTTAAATCTATCTAATCCGGGATTAGTAAGATCTCCATGCTCAATGATGTCTTCAATAATGTCATCTATTATTCATTCCTTGTTGCTGACCACCTTAAATTGGTTAATATCATCTTCTTTGTCTATTTCCTCAATGTCTTTTTTACTTCTTATTAATTTCCTTCTTTTCTTTGGTGCCTCAGCTATAGGCTTTGTATTTCTCTTTTTGTATGTTCTTGTCGATGTAGCTGCCCTTGGTTTAGAAATTTTCACTGGTCCTTTCTTCGGAGGTGATGAGGGTGTAGTTGATGACCTTGTCTTCCCATCTTCTTGTATTGGTAACTACTTTTCCAATTGAACATTAGTAGGAGGAACCGGTGTGGGATATTTTTCTTTTTCTGACTTGGTCTCCTCACTATCATAGGGCTTGTTAGCCAATTGTAATTGACCTTTAGTTGTAGCTTCATCTGGTGACTCCTTAGATGAGTCTGATACATCTCCAATTTTTTTTTTAAGATCCTTCTTCATTTTCTTTTCCTTTATAGACATTTTCCCGATCTCTATGTTGGTAGTGATCCTCGATTTGGCCTCTTCATAGGTTCCGAACCTAGTGGCAGTGATGTCAATCAATAATGCAAGCGTGCATTAATAGAATTCAAGTTGAAATCATAGTTCATTTCATATCCCATCGATGCCAGCCATTTTGTTCTAGGTTCAACAACTTTTATCATTGAATAATCTGTACTAACTACAAAACATATGTCATTCTCAAATTTGTCCACTAATTCCCTTGGAATTCTACTCCTTTTGTGCATTTTAGTCTGAAATTCTTTAAAGTATGCATCAAATTCCATATTTAGATTATCTCCTAAACTGTTCATCATCTCCCTAATTTGTGCAGTTATCAACTTGTTTGTTTGCCAATTTATTTTACCGATACCAGGTACATACTTTTGTAGATAGAAAAATATACAGATAAGTAGTGATCTGAACTTACAGGTATTAGACTTCTTTTACTGTATAATCTTCATGTTTTCATGTAGTTGACATAGTAGAATTTCAACAAGATCTACCTGGTGATCTTTCTTTACAATTTTATGCGCCATGTCTACTGTGCTGCAGGGTATGCTGTTGATTTTGCTTGATTGAAATATTTTGTACCTGATTACATGTGCTACGAATTTGACTGTTGGGTCTTTAATTGTTGAAATCTTCAGTGCTCTCCTGTCCCATTGAGCTCTGGTGTTCTTTTCTACATCAGAAGGAGATGAACTGTGGAAGGCTTTTTCCTTGTCAGTTGTAGGATACCTAGTAACCCTATTGATCATTTTCTTTGTGACCTCAATAGGTTTGTCCAGCCAGAATTTATCATCATGAAATCTACTTATCACAATTCTTATCCAGTCTGTCTTGAATGATTGAGGAAGTATGTGGTGCATGATAGCCCTAATTCCTCAATCTTCTTGTGTTCAGGTTTTAGCTTTCCATTTGGTCCACAAACTTGTTGCTAAGTAGCAATAGTCTCAAAATCTCCTACTTCTCTGATTTTGTAGTGTATATAAGCTCATACATCTTCTGTTTATAAAACCCTATCTTGTATGCTCAAAAAATCTCCCATTATATCTATTTGTGATGTGACCTTAGGGTGTGGTTTGAATTTAGCTTCGGTAAAATTTGCCCTAACAATTAGTTCTACTTCCTCAATATTTTACAATTTGCTTGTAGATGATGTTGATGCCATAAATTGATTCTAGGGTTTCAGCAAGTAGTAAGTTAAATAAAGTGTTCGATAGTAAGTAAAATTACTCAATGTCATCAAAGAGTGATTTCGGTTCGATCTACAGTAGCCCTGAATCCTTTTGAAAGTATTTAGCTCAAACTCTTCTCTATGAAATCTTCATTCTTCGAAATCGCAATGTAATAATGAATTTTGTTTCCCATGTATTTATAGACTTTTAGATATTCCCACTCAAACTTTCATACATTAAATGCTTGACCTACCTTAGTTCATAACAGTTGTCAGCTCAGTATATACTGAATAAGTTCAACAGCTTGGTTAACACATAATTTCTTCATCGGTTGATGTGTCCTTGGTTAACCTTGAATAGTGATTACCGACGGGTAACCAACTCTCGGTCTTGCTTATACCGACTATGTAACTTTGCTAGCTCTTAACATATAAACCATATTACATCTTTCTTATGAAAATTTGGTGTGTTCTCATCATGTATAAGGAACTATATGTAAAATATGATCTTTTGAAATGTCAGTCCCATACATACCTTTTTCACTTAGGTGGAGGAACCGATGTTACCCAGTCTAGTGGACGAGGTTTCACCAACAACATTGCTTGACTCAGCATTCTCATTAGATGCTTTTCTCCACATAGTATACCTTATCTTCATTATATCTGCAATAGTGTGTTCACTCTCAAATACATGATTCTCTTCTAGTGCTCAGTCTCTGCAGTCTTTGCTTAAATGACCGACTTTATGACAATGCATACATGCCATTCCAGTGTTAGTCTAGCTTCTTGATTGTCCTACCCATCTTTTCCTATTACAATTTACTGTAATATACCCATACCAACCACATACAACACAATTATTCCAAGTTTTATAATCCCAAAGATAAGAATTACCTTGTCTCTTCGATTGGTAAGGCCTGCGTCGTGGTTTCTCCTTAGGTGTCCAGACTTGTTTCATTTTCTCCTTGCACTCCCTTGTAGTGTTTCCATGCATATTACAGGTGTAACATAATTTATCCATGGTAGTATTGTTAACACTTTGTTTACCTCTACATCCATAGGCTTGATGTCCATATTTTCCATAGTAGTAACAATATCCATCAAATTTAAGAATAGCAGGAGGTTTACCTTGTGCTTTTCTTCTACAAACATTAGAAGTGTGACCTGGTTTTCCATAGTAATAGCATGTCAGCACATAAAGTCTTTGGTTTTTATTGTAGTTGACCTTTTCATCTTGTTGTAATGATTCTCCTTCACTGGTGTAGCCTATACTAGCTTTACTTCCAAATCTTCTTTGATTAGTCAGGAAGTCATCAATCTTTTTGGAACTATCCTTAGCTAACATCTTCATTTCATTTTGTTTCTTTTATATCATTATCTCATTTCTTAGTTTTTCATTATCTTCTCTAAGTGTTGCAATGTCTTCAAGTCTTCTAGATATTTCTCCATTCACTTGGTTAACCTCTTGATTCATAGTCATCATTTGATTGGATACTTGGAAGTGACGATTAGTGAGTCTCTGTATTTCACTTTCTTTAGCTTGAAGTTATTCAGTCATTTGTCTTCAGTCTTCAATAGCTAGATTTCTATCTTGTTTATCTTGTCTAGCATTTTTCATTATTTCCACCATTCTCACCATCTGAGATTCTTGACCGATTTGGAGTTCTTTTACTTGTTTCGATAGATGTTGATTCTTCCCAGACAAATCAATGATTGTGCTTTCAGATCCATCAAAAATACTTCCAGAACTTGATCCAATGTGATCAAATATATCATCAATAGGTTCTTCATGGTAACCAATTTCATTCTATAGAATAGCTAGGTTCTTCCTATCAACCAACATTTTCTTCAGTTCTTCTTTAGCTTGCTTATACTGTTCCACAAACATCTGCATCTGAATCTTCTGATTTTGAATAGTCTCATCTAGCTCGTATCTCTCCATGACTTAAGATCTTTACCCTTCAGTGGTTAGGCTGTCCAATAAGAGAATTGCAGTCTGATACCAATTGTTGGAATTAGGAGAGATATGTACTAAGAGGGGAGCGGTGAATCAGTGCCTCTAAAACTTTACTTGTAAAACTTTCCAGATCAATAACTGAAAATAGTGATAACCTTACACAATAACTTGTATACAATTGCATATATCAATCATTCACTTAACTTAAGAAAAGTAAACATCATGAAATCCAAATAGAAATCACATAACACAATATTTTGGTAATGCAGAAACCCTTGTTAGAAGGTAAAAATTGCGGTAGAGATGACACCCACAAATTCTTCACTACTGTAGATAGAAAATGTTTTCCTATTATGGCTACAAGTTTTGATCACTTCTGGTGATCTTACCCTATTAGGAGTAACATATTAGATCAGCTAGATCTACCTATTTATAGGATTTCAACAACACTACTCAAGTGTGTACTCGGTAAAGAGATTTACATAAGACTGTTAAGTCTACTTGGTTAAGATATTTATCCAAAACTCTATTACAATTGTCAAAAAATAATAGGTAATTATCTACTAGTTAACAAATCAATTGTCTGACATAGATCTATAAGTGCTCACAAAATATCACCTTAACTATGATGAATCTCTGCTCTAAATCTGCTTGGTAGCCTTCTCTGATTCTTCTAATCTGATAACCTCTGTACTCTATTCTTCTTTGTTAACTGATTAACTTGAAGTTAGGCAATAGCTTCAAGTGCTCCATGATACATATATCAGTTCACACCAAAAATGATGCAAACATACAAATATATAGTGCTCTTCTTTTGCCGCTTTAACAAAAATTAGGTTACAAAACATAGTCATATCCCTAAGATCTACGGTGTAAAACATCCTAGATCAACTATTATAATAAGATATAAATTACATTTAATGAGTATCTTTACAATAAATGTTCCTTGATCTTGGTAAACCATTTTACTATCTGTTATAATCATTTGCATAGAAGAATGTGCCTTTTTCTGATTACTATGTCATTTTTTGTGATCATTAGTAAACACTATGTAAACTACTCGGTGTATACTATGCTTGGTTTTTACTATCTCTCAGGGTCAGTTGGTGTTGGTGTCAGTGATGCTGTTGCTCGGTAAACTATGTAGTTCTCAGTGTGTATACTTTTTCGACTAGTTGGTCTATGCTTCTGGTTACTAACTTGCTCAGTGTAAGTTCCCGACCGATCTCTTTGATAGCCTTTGATACTAATGACAACCTTGAATGCTCATTTGAGATTAACAAGAGTATCATGTTGTAAGAGAGAAAGTAGATGAGAAGGAACTCAGACTTGAGTATATCAGCACAAAGGAGCAAATAGAAGATATCTTTACAAAGGCTTTACCTAAAGATACATTTGAGTATATAAGAGGTATGCTTGGGCTTATGCCTCAACCTAATTTTGAGTAGTGATGCAAAAAGTTGCATCAGTCCAGTGGTACAAAGAACTATCTTCTTGTACTATATGATGATGCTTCCTCTATGGGGGAGTATCTATTCTTTTGAGCTAAGTTATTAAGGACTCTTGGTAAAAGGTATTTTCAAATAGTATCTTTGGACACTTGAGCTAGATAACACTTTAGAGAAGTAAGATTCTTCTAACATAATGATTTCTATGTCATTGATGTCAATGGGGGAGAAGAATACATCAAAACCATTGCCAATAATTGATGAAGAGGATTTGAAATGTCAAGACAAGAGAAACAAAGTTACATTTTGGTATTCATGGAACTTGGATGTGTTTTATCTATGTTTCCATTAATGCCAATGGGGGAGATTGTTAGCATGAATATTGATTATGTCCTATGGGGGAGTATTCTAGCATTACTAGAGCGGTCACATGTTTCATTCATCACTATATTTGTGATTGATATCAACATACTGTTTATATTGAAGATTAGCAGAGTAGGAGATAGAGTTTGAACTAGTGTACATAGAGAATTGTAGATTAGCTTATGCGAACATGAGGACATGTTTCTTATAGGGTCCTAATTATGTATAAAAATTCAAGTATTTATGTCAGTTATAAGTGATCTACTGGAAAATCTATTCTGTTAGAGTTCTTAAGAAGCGATTTGTGATAATCAAACTATATCTCCTAACAGGGTTAGAATATGGATAGGTGAAGTTATACAGAGGTTGAAGAGATGTCTAAGGTGACCTGGTTAAGTCAGCATAGTCAGAGGTTGCACGTGTGAATATTTATTAATATTGTGATGACAGTTTTGTGTAATTATGGAAATATTATGTAACCTGTAATGTTTTATATTTTGTAATTGGTGAAGCCTAATTGGCCGACTCAATTATCAAATATTGAGCATGGTATAAAGGAAGGATTTTTTCCCTTGATTATGTAGTAGTGATATGAAAAACAAGATATGAAGTTTTAATTGATGTGAGTAAGTGATTTAAGGAATTATTATGTGATGCAAAGTGTGCAGATCTAGTGTTGAGATCTAGAGAAGCATTTGGTGTAGTTTAGGCACAGTCAGAGGAGAGAATAAAAATTGTTGAGATCAGTTATACTTGATATTAGTCTATTTGTATAATATAGAAATCACTTGGACAGTGTGTTTGGTGATCTTCCCCTTGAAGATGTTTGGATAGTGGTTCCTTATATCTTCCTCAACTCCTAACCAGGTTAGAATCTCCACATAGGGATTCAAAGTCTCCTAATAAGGACTGATATGTACTGAATGTATTTCATAGACTCCTAACATGGTCCATCCTCTCACAAGGAATTTTAATATTAGTACGTCTTTTTTGGGTACCATCCCCACCAGGATTTACTCTCTGATCAAGAGGTTCCCTAGTCAACAAATCTAGTGTCCTTATGTATGGTTATATGTTTATGCTTATTGTTTATGTTGATCACATGTTTTAGATATAATAAGGTTGATAAAAATTTTAATTAGCTAACAGATTCACCCGCTACTCTTAGTTACTTTCGTGGACTTTACTTTCTAATATAAATTACCCATATCAGGTATATTTTGATTGATTAAATGAGCTTCATTGGTCAAAACTTTCTAGAAAATATAGATTTTCAACTCGGATAGGCCTTCCCACAAAGTGTTGACATAAGCTTTGTATGTATACTTTCATTTTTCTAATGATGTTATTTATGTGCTATAATATTTATTATATAACTCATATATAATACATTAAATTAATATTCATAGATAGTCTTCAAATCATTTTGGTGACTTTATTTCAAGTATATCTATTACTTTGGTTGGTGATCTTGGTCAGTTACCTCTAGTGAATGATAAATTGACATATACTAGAAACACGGTGGGAAATTTACTCTGGCGAGAATTCAAAATAGTGGTTAAACATTAGATAAAATATTTAGGTAAGATGGAGAAAAAATACACCAAATTTTTTTTTGTCAGCTTCTCACAAATGTGAGAGATGTAATTCCAAACCTAGATGATTGGAACTTTCTTATGGTGAGAACTCCTATGAGGTTAGATGTTTAAACCAATGATGATTTTAACAAGACAGTGCATTTGTTCTCAACAAATTTCAATGTTCGTAACTATAAATTGAGGATGTTGTTATATTTTAGCTAACCTATTGTATGTAGTCTTGCAACTAAGTTAAGGAGCAATAATACACTTGAATATTTCTCAACTGAAGAAATTGATCTAGAGTTATTATTCATTAAGGATTCAAGGCTCATATTAACTACAAATCTATGGATAGATGTCAATGTTGTCAATGGAGCCTTGGGATATATCCAGAATATTGTGTACATCCTAGAAACTGCCCTACCTGAACCACATGCTTATGTCATGACCAAATTTGATAATTATTCAAGAATACCACATGATGACCATCATTAAAAAATAGTTCCAATATCACCAGTACAAAGGGGTAGGACCTTTTAGTTACCATTAAGGTTGGCATGAACATTGACAATTCATAAATCTTAGGGATAACTTTTTCCAAAGCCACAATTGATATAGGCCCAAGAAAAAGAGTAGGATTGACATTTGTAGTTGTATCTTGTGTAAAGTCTCTACAAGGCTTGAGAATAATGTCACTATTCACATATGAACGCTATGAAAAACTGAGAAGTAGGAAATAAATTTCCAATAGAAAAGAAGAAATTAGACTCAAGTGTCTTGAAAATCAATGATGTACTATAATGGTGTATTGCTATTAAAAAATGCATTATTAACTAATCTCCTACTTTGTGTCACAATTGTTATGAATTATTCTTATGAGATAAATTAGGATATCATATTTGGAAATTGTGTTGAATTATGCTTCAATTTGTACCAATAATACAAATTATATCATGTTTTCATACCAAAATTTTCATCAATTTAAATAAAAAAAGCTCCACAAATTAATACATATGCTATTCCAAATATACGTAAAATGTAAAGTTACGAATGGAAATGCAGCATGGTTATTCTGATTATGTCTATATACTAATGTTCATTTACAACTTTGTAGGATACCGTTTGACCTATGGCAGCCTCTCATAGAAAGTCAAACATCATGGTTACAAGCCTAACTACTTCGGTGACCTCAAATGATTTCTTTGAGACTGAATTTGACAAGTGTACATGAATAATTATAGACTCGTACACAATAATAATAGAAGCTATGGAGAATGTATCATTATCAATTGATGTGTTCATGAACTATAAATAATGTAGATGAAAGATGTTGTGAAAGTTTTGCATGAGACATCTACAAAATTGGATGCATTTCCATCAATGATGAAAGAAGTCAACCACAATCATTGTACAAATAAGGGTCACAATACCAACTTTTGTTATAAGTAGGAAATACTGAGAGGGGGGGGTGAATCAGTATTTCACAAACTTTTACTTTTGCCCACTTATGGATATAACAGATTACTTTAGTGCATACAAAGAATAAGAAACTAAATAGCATACATAACAGTAAATGTAAAGAACTCATAACACATGATATGTTCTCGAGGAAACCCTAGCCAAGGGAAAACCCCGGTGGGGATCATACCCACAAAGATCTACTAATCAAAAGTATCCTGTTAAGGATGTTGACCCTGTTAGGAGTCTATTACAAACATATAGTGTATCAATCCTGGTTAAGGGACTATAGGCCTTGTTAGAAGCCTCAACCCTGTTAGGAGTTGTAGATACAAAATTACAAGATGAGCTCACTGCCCAAACAAGTAATAAAAATGTTTAATAATTACAATATGGTACTGCTTAAAACTTCGCATCAACAAATTTTGCCGCTATCACAATATACAACTATCACAAGTTACATTTCAAGTATGTTCGGTACATTACAATATTACATCTTTATACAAGATACAAACATAATATTTTTCTCCAGTCAGCTTCCACATCTTTATCTAAGAGTAAACATCTAAGATTTCAGCTCTTTATAATATTAAGTCATTATTTTGACAAGCAAAATAATCCCTTAATTCATTTACTAGTTCTGCCTTCAAAATTGCTCTGTCGGCTATACTCTGTCATCGGTAAAATAATCATATCTTTTTCTGTACTATCTATACTCTTTTGCACACTAAGATGGGGTATCCTTAGACACCATAGAGTCGATGTTCAACTGCATAAACTCTGATCATGCTACAGTGAACGTCGCCAAAAAAAACTGTATCGGGTGCTCTGTCAAAAACACTATTTCATACTTAGACAATTTCAGTCTGCAATCTTCCATACTTACTTTCCAGCTTATGCGATCTTCATAGGGAACATATGTTTCCATAATGACAACATCCATGTACTTACCTCATCCAAATTTCCAACAACTTTATCATTGAATAATATGTTATGTACTTGCATCATTATGGGGAATTATTTTTCATTTAGATCATTCTTATCTTGGCTTTCACACTTGTTACCTATCTAAATAGTTGTATTAGGACTTCTATTTCCCCTTTCATCTATGTAAGTTTCAAGAAGAAGATAATAAATAAATAGTTTTGAGTATTCTCATCATGTTTACCCCTATACTTGTAAGGGTTTGCAATTTTTTTGTTGAAATATGTATTTTGAATATTTATTCTGAGAATGGATGTGCTGAATAAATGAGAGAAATCAATTATAAAGGACATCTTATACATTTCTACTTCTAACCTAATCCTAATCAATGTTATAAAACTATACCAAACCCTTACCTTAACCAAATACTCCAACCTTGCACCTAAGTATCACACTACCTATTATATTAATGTCATCTTTAAAACTCACATCCAATCGATAACCATATCCCTAATCTTATTCTTGTAGTTAGCCAGATATTAAACTTAACCATAACACCATGTTTGGTTTAAACCTAACTATGAATTTTACATGCTAACCCTTACCATGATGTTAAAATAATTCTAACCCTTACCCTAACCCTATCTCTAAGTATTAAAACTAAATCTTAAAATTATATAAAATAAAGTATTAAAAGTAAATCTGAAATTAAAACTAAAATAAAACTATATCTTAACCCTTTCCATGATGTTAAATTAATAAGAATGATTATTGTAACCCTAATTATATATGTAATCAATATACTAATAATAGACCTAACTCTAAACCATCATTTTTAACCCTAACTATATTAGTGTAATAAATTATACACTGTTCATCCTATTACTATCTATGTTCATTATATTTCTATAACAATTACCCTAAGATTACCCCTAACCGTAACTCTTACCTCTAACCCCTATCATAAACCTAAATGTAATAGTAACTATTACTATTATTGATCATATTACTAACCCTAATGCTAACCCTAACCCCTTACCCTAATCTTTACACTTAATGTGAGAGATGCAAGTCCAAAACTAATCTTCATACATAACCTTAGTATGAAAAAATAATTTTCATACTAATCATAATTGTAATTGTTACCATTCATATAATACTACTCCTAAGCTTAAAATTGAAACCTAATCATAACCATAACCTTGGCATTTACCATATGTAAAATGGTAAACATGACAATTATACTAACCATTAATATGATTCTAATCCTAAATGTAAGTTCATGGAATCCTATCTATAACCATGACCTTAATCTCATCTTACTCCTAACAATAACCCCTCACCCCAATTTTAACCCCAATTGTAACTCTAATATGTTATCATTACTATTATAATTATAGTAATATGGTAACCATTTGTTAGAGATTTTCCAGCAAGCTAGTGTTGACTGTATGTTCGTCATTGATGACAACATATGATAAGTAGCATGCGTGGAAGACATATGAAGTAAGATTTTAGTATATGTAGTATGGACATGTTATCAGCATGATATAATGGACACAGAGGTTAATTGTTAGTACAGACACTTATATAGCAGCTTGTGTTGATAGTGTTCTTGACAGAGTTACAAGCAATATTCTATGAGTGATTGTCCATACAGCTATCATGGAGCCTTGTACATTTGGATATGTGATGGAGACATGTTAGTGATGTTACATTCATGGACACGGAGTCTGATGATCAATAGAAGTGAGGTTACACAGTCGCTATTCACCAGTTACACTTTCCTGTGTTTATTCAAAAGAGTCAATAGTGATTTTATTAGTACAAGAGTTGCACCTATCATTTAGGTATGCGCCCTTGGATTAGTGATTGGATAAGAGTTAAGAATTTTTGGTTAAGAGAACATGATGTAATTCATCTTGAGGAGAAAATATCAGTTAATTTGGTAGAGCCGACAGTGTGTAGCGTGCACCTATACTTATGTATTTAGATTGTCCTAGTTTGTGTTGCGTGCTTAGTAGAGCTGAATGAGATATTATTCGAGTGTGTTATTGTTTCTATAATATGAAATCAAGGTGGTTCTAATAGACTGACTTGGTTATTTAATTTAGAGGAAAGATATTTATAGGAAGTCATTTGTGATTGCTAAAGTATGGTTCAGAGTTGAATGTGAAGAGCATAGCATAGTGTGTGAGGTGTTGAGCCATCAGTAGAGGGTCTATGTGACCAAGTAAAGAGTATATGATATTCATTGGAACTGATCCAGATAGCATGTTTAAGTGTAGTTCATCAAGATCTAGATATAGTGTGTATAAGTTATTCAGAAGGTTGCAACATTCACCTCTTTAAGCAATGAGCTCTCAGATAATGTGTCCTCACCCCTAACAGGGTTAATTGTAAAAGAATCTTAATAGGGTCTAACCCTTGACTAGGTCACTCTACTAAATGCATTGTAAAGACAACTCCTAATAGGGTTGAATATCTTCTAACAAGGATCATAAAATACTAGTGCGGATTATTAGTGGGTGTCAATTCCCACTGGGGTTTTTAGCTATTTGGATTTCCTCGTAACCAAAAATGTTGTGTTTAGTTAAAGTTTTCTTTCACTATGTCTATGCTTAAAGTTTAAGTATACTTAATTGGATAAAGAATTGAAACTTATAGATAACTAATTCACTCCCCCCCAATCAGTTATCTCTTAGGACTATTCCTAACAATTGGTATCAGAGCCAAGTGCCTCGGAGAGAAATTTTAATAGCTTGAGATTGATCAGATGGAATTCTTCATAAAAGAAAGTCCTAAGTTGGATGGAGAGAATTATCTTGACTAGAAGAACAAGATGGTGACACATTTATAATGCATTGCTTTTTAAGTTTTTCAAGTGGTTATCAGATAAGTTAAGATTCCTTCTTTAGAAGATCTTGCAAAGGATGATGCTACTGACAAGCATAAGAAATTGTTCCATCATAATGCAATAGAAAAAGAAGCCCTTATTGGTGCCTTATCTGATAGTGAGTTTTCAAAAATAAAGAAAGTAGACACAACCTCCAAGATATGGAAGCACTTAGAAGACATGTTTGAAGGAGATACACAAGCAAAGAATGTGTGTAGAAAAACATGGAAGAAAAGATACAATCCATTAGAGATGTTACCGAAAGAAGACATCAAAGCTTACAACCAAAGGATCAATGAAGTAGTTGCTGGAATTAGGAACAATGGTGGAGAGATCTCGGAGGAAGACATTATGGATAAGTCAATGACTACTCTTACAGAAGAGTATAAAAACAAGATCAACATCCTCAATGAGACCATGTAGCTTACAAAAAACTTCAAGAGAGAAACCTTGATCAACAAAATCTCAGCTTTTGAGATTTCAAGATTGAAGACAGAACCTAAAAGTGAGACAGACTTAAAAGCATCAGTCCATGGTAAGAAATTTACAAACACTTCTGGTAATTTTGATGATGATGATGAAGAGAAAGCATTAGATGATTTCATTTCTATGATTGATAAAAGAGTAAAGAAAGGGAAAGGAAAATATGAAGGTCAATTTCCATTCAAATGCTTTTCATGTAATAAGATGGGCCACTTTGCATCAAGTCTCCTTCAAGAGTTAAAAAGTTCTAAAATAACTACAAGCCTAAGTATACAAAGGAATGTTACTATGCTGGATATGTAGTATCAAATCATGATTCAGTTGAAGATGCATGATGAGATGAATTGTGAAGAGGATAAAAAGGAACAAGAGCTAGCATTGATTTCACAAGCAAACATAAGGACAGATTAGATTATAGATAGCAGTTGTTCACATCACATGACAGGTGATAAAGACAGATTTGTTCATCTGGACAAATACAAAGGTGGCATGGTTATATTTGGAGATAACACTCCTAAACCTATTATTGGTGGAGGAGCTATCACATTGGATGGAAAGAACAACACTGATGATGTTATCTATGTAGATGGTCTGCAGCATAACATTCTTAGCGTTGGGAAGTTTCTTGAAAAAGGTTATCAATTAGAGTTTAAAGACAAAAAGTGCATCATCAACAACAAGGATGGTGTTATGATTGCATCAAACTCCAAGACTAAAGGTAATGTTTTTCCCTTAATCCAGAAGCAAGTTGTTTTGTTGCTAAATTTGATGACAGTTGGTTGTGGCATAAAAGACTATGTCATATCAATTTTGATAACATAGTAAAGATAAGCAATGTGAAGGTAGTAAGAGATCTAAATAGCATAGAAAAGCCAATTGATACTATTTGCAGGGAATGTGTGATGGGAAAGCATGTAAGGAATTCATTTAGAAGCAAGCACAATTCAGCCGACAATAAGTTGGATCTGATTCATACAGACCTATGTGGACCAACTCAAACAAGATCATACTATGATGAAAGGTATTTCATTCTATTTGTTCATGATTATTCTAGAATTATGTGTCTTGCATTCTTGAAACATACTTGTCAAAAGCATCTGAGAAGTTCAAAATATTCAAAGCTAAGGTTGAGAATGAATGTGGATTAAAGATAAAGTGTCTAAGATTGGATAGAGGAGTAGAATTCACCTCTGACAAATTCTATGAGTACTGCAAAGAACATGGCATAAAGAGACAGTTAAGTGCACCTAGAACCCCTCAGTAGAATGGGATTGTAGAGAGAAGGAATAGGTGTTGGAGATTTTCTAGCAGGCCAGTACTGACTATATGTTAGCTTTCAGTATATGTAGCATGGACATGATATCAGCATGATATAATGGGTGTAGAGGTTAATTGTTAGTACAGACAATTATATAGCAGCTTGTATCAACAGTATTCCTGACAGAATAATAGACAGTGTTCTGAGTATGGTTGTCCGTATAGTTTTCATAAAGCCTTGTGCCCTTGGATATGTGATGGATACATCTTAGTGATGATCCATTCATGGACGCATAGTTATATATGTAATACAAGTGAAGCTATGTAGTCGCTATTCACCAGTAGCAATTTGTTGTGTTTATTGAGAAGAGCCAACAGAGATTTTATTGGTTCTGTAGTTGCACCTATCTTGTAGATATGAGCCCTTGGATTTAATCTTGGAGAAGAGTTAGTTATGTTTGGATAAGATGCATGAATTAATTCAACTTGAGGAGAAAGATCCAGTTGTTTTGGTAGAGCCAACAGTGTGTAGAGTCCATCTACAATTATCTTATTTGGACAGGTCCCAGAATGTGTTGTGTGCATAATAGATCTAACCTAATGTTTATATAAAGTTTTTATGGTTTCTTTAATGGTGAAGGAGCACACCTAGCTAAAGCCCTTAGCTCTTTATTTTATTTGGCATGTACTAACTCTAGCCAAGTCAGGACAGTGTGTGTGGACATTAGAAGGTCATTTGTTTTATTTTCCCTAAGATGGATTTGACTAGGTCAATCCATGTCTAGTTAGTTTTCTTAGAAGTTGTTTGTGTGTCCTTCAACGAGATATTGCAAGGATGAGTCCTGGAGTGAAAAGAAGACTTGAATATCTTAGGATATGTTTTCATGACTTTAAGGATGGTTTTATGTCATATGTAAACCATTAAAGAACAAACCTAAAAGGCTGGCTTAATATTACAAAAGTTGTAAATTCTTGTCAAATTTGTCAATTTGGCAAAAAGTGCAAAAATGGGACAAAGAAGGAAGAATGATTATCGAGAGGCTAGATCATTCCCAGAAATCATTAACATACCTTATGAAATGCCACAACAAGATCCCAATTCCTACTTGATAGGAAAAGCCAAAAAGACAAAAGTTACTATGTCAAATTTTTTATTTTTCATAACAACTTTCATGAGAATGTTGCAGACTGAGCTAGGAGAAGGAAATGATGAATGTAACACCTCAATCCATGATGGGAGGTTACATAGGTCATGGATAACCTATTCAAAACTACAAGATATAATTTCTAACAGCAAGCAAGAAGTTTGAAAGAAGAAAAATTTGGAGTCTTTGGAATATCATAGTTTTTGTACTTTTCATTGCATGTATGTGAAAGAGGGAGGAAAATCTCATATTAGCTATTGATCCATGTTCATATGATAGGGATAAACATTTTCTCTTCACACCCAGGTTAGATTTGAGATCACTAAACTAATGTTTTAAAGGATTTTCTCTCTGACTAGTACATTTTTTCCAATTTTGCAGTGTTGTTGTGTTTTTCTTGCATGGAGGATAAAATGTATTAGAAGATGTGTTTTAGTATCCATTTCATGTTTTCCATGTTCTTATAGAACTTTTTCATTCACACCAGAAATTTTGAGAAGGTCATCCTCTCATGTTTTGAAAAGCTTTTGTGTTGTGTCATTCTGTTGTCCCAGATTTGACAGTCCCGTAGCTTTTTGTTTGCATGAAGGGTACAATGGATTGAAATCCATGATATAAATATAGATTCCTATTTACCATGCATATGTGAACATTTTTCATTCATTAATATAGTTATTAAGAGGTCATTTTTCTTGAGTTAGAAAATCATCTTTGTTTTGGGCAGTCTGCTGCCAGTGTTCTAGTTGTACATGAAGATGTTCTTGCCACTCCCATTTCCACCATAGAAATTTTGTGGGTTTTTGTTATATGGAAGTGGATTTATATTATATGATGTGTGTAGGAGGAGTGGCCCCAACAATTATTTTTTAATGCAATGCATTGATGCCCTAGGCGAGTTCAAAGTACCCGGCTAAGAAGCAATCAACAGTAAGAGGAAGAAAAAGTGGGTTGAATGCATTAAAAGCTTCAATCCAAGTTTGGAATCAATACGGGGGATGTGTGAAGGGTCATAATATATATATCAATCCTATTTGGTACACTATTATGGGGAATATTGAATTAGAGAAGGAAAACCTCATTAAGAGGGCTAATTCAAATAGGCCTAATTGGTGCATTTGAGATAGTTTTGGAAGATTGATTCTCTAAACTCAATTTGTTTGTAATCAGAAGGTTGAATGGGATTGAAGAACATGTAAATACATCCCCCATTCACTATGAAGCAAGAAAAATCCATGTTATGTGTAAACAAAAGTTTATAAGCAAGATAGAACCATTGGATTGGCAAGCATTTGAATTGGTGTAACTAGGTGGGGTATTTGGAAGGATAGGATTGAATCCTAATAGGCAAAGAGAAAGCCTAAGTAAGTCCTTATAGCCAGTAAGGACACCAAAGAAACCCCATCCCTACTTACATCAAATTGGTATCAGAGCCTAATTTGATTGGCCTTGTGGTAGATGTTCCAGCTAGCAGTATCAGTAGGTGAAAACAAGATGGTCACCAATGTAGAGCTTGCAAAGGAAGTAGATGAGCAGAAGAGAGTGATAGATGATCAAAGGGAAAGGAGTAGACTCCTTGAAGAAGCCCTATATGAAATGATGGTAAAACTTCAAGAAGTTGCAGATGCAACTAAAAACAGAGATGGAGATGAAGTAAGTAGCAACAAAGGGAAGCAAAAAGTTGATGAAGAAGACATAATACCTGAACCAGACCCTCCAATGGATGAGGAGCCATTTCTAAAAGCTCTTAGATCCCTAGGAGGAAAAAATTCTTGAAGGAATCCCATGGTTTACTAGAAAAATGGACAGTGAACTAGTTGTGGAGTGGATAGAAGGTATTGAGGATCATTTTGAATGTGAGGGAATAACTGAAGCACAGAAGGTAAAAGTTGCAAAGTCAAGGTTAAGAGTTTCAACATTAACATGGTGGAAATACCTTCAAGAAGAGAGGGAGAAGATGGGTAAGAATCCAATTTCAAATTGGAAGGCCATGTTAAACAAGGCAAAAGAACAATACCTACATGAGGATTATAAAATCCAATTACACAAGAAGAGGTAGAATTTGAAGCAAAAGGATTTAGATGTGGCTACGTACATGGAAGAATTTTAGAAGTTGTGTTTGAGGTCAAGAGTCCAAGAGGATGAGACTATCAAGGTGGCTAGATATCTTGGAGGCTTAAAATGGAATATCCAAGAGGAAATCAGTTTTTGGACTCCGACAACAGTCCACAAATGTTTCCAACTTGCTTTGAAGGTAGAAGAGAAGAACAAAAAGAAATCTGAATCAGACTTCAGAGGAAGAGGTAGAGGTAGAGAAGGAAGAGGACAAAGAGGCTATGGTGGAAGAGGATCAGATTCAAGGTAGAAAAGTGAGAACAAGCTCACTAAAAATTAGAAAGGGAACTTAAATAGAGGAGGTTTCAACAGAGGTAGAGGCTCTAACACGAATTGGAGAGGAAGGAGTAGCAACAATCAAGGAAGAGGAGCATCCTACTTTACCACCATGAAATGTTACCATTGCAATCAGCTAGGGCATCCTTCCTATAGGTGTCCTAAAAAAGGTTCTACTTCTCAAGGAGGTGGAAAGAGAGTTAACTATGTCCAAGAAGAATCAATTTGCAGCAGCAAACCATCTGAGGTACCATTAGAATCAGAGGAAGGTGAGAACCTCATGATAAAGAGGACATTAATCAAAGAGCCAAGCAAAGAAGAACCAAGCCAAAGGAGAGCACTCTTTAGAATGAAGTGCAAGATCACAGGAAAGGTGTGTAGAGTCATTATTGATTCAGGCTCAACTGATAATATCATTAGTGAAGAGGCAGCCAGCAAGTTAAATTTGAAGAGGATTCCACATGATAACCCATACAAGGTTACATGGCTCAACAAAGGACAACATGTGTTTGTAGGAGAACAAGCATGGGTAGAGTTCACCATTGGCAAGTACAAGGACAAAGTTCTATGTGACATTCTTCCCATGGATGCATGCCACCTTCTAATTGGAAGGCCATGGCAATTTGATAGGCAAGCCATGCATGATGGAACCAAGAATGCCTACTCATTCAAGAAAGATTGGGTGACTTTCAAAATTCAATCCCTAATAGAAGAAGGAGAGATGAAGACATCAAGTCCAAGTGTGCTCATGGTTGATGAGAAAGAGTTCTTGAAGACTCTAGGAGAAGGAGAAGGAGTTGGGTTTGCTTTAGTATTGAAGCCAAAAGATGAAGCTACTGTCAAGAAATCAGAGATACCAAATGAGGTAAAAGAAATACTTGAAGAGTATAGAGATATTGTGAATGATGGCCAGCTCACTCCCCTACCACCTAAGAGACTTGTTAGCCACAAGATTGACTTCATTCCAGGAGCTACCTTACCCAACAAAGCTTCCTATAAGATGACCCCTCAACAAAATGAGGAAATAGCCAAGCAAATCTGTGAGTTATTAGACCAAGGCCTAATTAGAAAGAGCATAAGCCCATGTACAGTCCCTATTGTTTTAGCACCTAAGAAAGGAGGACCTTGGAGACTTTGTACTGATTCTAGAGCCATTAATAGAATCACCATTAGGTATAGGTTCCCAATACCTAGAATTGAAGACCTAATGGACTGTTTAGGGGAGGCAAAGTACTTCAGCAAAATTGACCTTAAGTGTGGCTACCACCAAATCAGGATAAATGAAGGAGATGAATGGAAGACAACCTTCAAAACTACAAAAGGTTTGTATGAATGGCTTGTAATGTCATTTGGTTTGTCTAATGCTCCCTCAACCTTTATGAGGCTTATGAACAAGGTATTGGTAGAATGCATTGGTAAGTTTGTTGTTGTCTACCTAGATGACATTTTAGTTTTCAACAAAACTAAGGAGTAGCATATTAAGAATTTGAAAATTGTTTTCAAGAAATTGTATGATGAAAAGCTAATGATCAATTTGGATAAGTGTGACTTCATGAAACAGGAGCTTGTATATCTTGGCTTTGTTTTGTCTCAAGGTGATCTCAAAATGGATCAAGAGAAGGTGGATGCCATCCTAAGTTGGCCTACTCCCAAGGCTGCAATTGAGGTGAGAAGTTTCCATGGTTTAGCATAGTATTATAGAAAGTTTATTAGTCATTTCAGTGAGATTTGTGCACCTATGTCAGACACCATTAGAGGTGGGATGAAGACAAAGTTTCAATGGACACCACAAGTTGAAAAAGGGTTTGAAACACTCAAGGAGAAGATATCAGAGTTGCCTACTCTAGTTCTTCCAAGTTTTGATAAGCTTTTTACTGTTGAATGTGATGTAAGTAATGTAGCCATTGGGGCTATCATAAGCAAAGAAGGAAGACCAATAGCTTTCCATAGTGAGAAGCTAAATGATGCAAAGAAGAAGTACTCTTCTTATGACTTAGAGTTGTATGCTCTAGTCCAAGCACTCAAGAAGTGGAGGCACTACTTGCTTCCAAAGGAGTTCATAGTATACACTGATAACCAAGCTCTCAGCTTCCTTAACTCTCAAGACAAACTTAGCAACAAACACATGAAATGGGTGGAGTACCTACAAGCCTATACCTTCAATATCAAGCACAAAAAGGGAGTACAAAACAAGGTTGCTGATGCATTGAGTAGAAGGCTGCTCACAGTCCAAGAAGTTCAACTACAAAGCATAGGTATTGATGGCTTCAAAGACCTATATGCTGAAGATGAAAATTTTTCCCAAATTTACAAGGTATGCAAGGAGTTTAAAAACAACTTTCATGGTGAGTTTTCTGAATATACTTTGCAGAATGATTTATTGTTTAAAGAAGGTTAGCTTTGTGTTCCTAGAGGGTCTATGAGAGAGAATTTGATCCAAGAAAAACATAATGGAGCACTTAGTGGTCATTTTGGAGTCAATAAGACTCAAGACCTAGTCACTAGGTTCTATTTTTGGCCTTGAATGAATAGAGATGTTAGACAGTATGTTGAGAGTTGTGTAGTGTGTCAAAAAGCAAAGGGCACATCTTCCAATGTAGGTCTTTATCAGCCACTTCCAATTCCAACCAGACCATGGGAATGCATAAGCATGGATTTTGTAGTTGGTTTGCCAAGAACAAGGTAGGGATATGATAATATTTATGTTTTTGTCAACAGATTTAGCAAGATGGCTCATTTTATACCTTACAAGACTATTCATGATGCTTGTAACATTGCTCTATTTTTTTTCAGTGGAGTGGTGAGGATCCATGGAATCCCACTTAGTATTGTTTCAGAAAGGGACACAAAATTCATGAGCCATTTTTGGAAGACCTTATGGCAAAAGCTTGGCACTAACTTGTCTTTTGGATCTTCCTATCATCCACAGATAGATGGCCAAATAGAGGTGGTCAATAGGAGTCTTGGTAACTTTCTGAGATGCCTCACAAAGGAGTATGGTCAAGTGTGGGACCAACTCATTAGACAAGCTGAATATGCATACAATGATACAGTGAATAGATCAACTGGTAAGAGTCCTTTTGAAATTATTTATGGCTTTCACCCAAGAGGTATTTTTGAGCTTAGAGAATTGAAGGAAGGAATTCATGGTAGTGGATATGCTAAGGACTTTTCTCATTCAATGAGAGAAGTCCATGAAAGTGTGAGAAAGAACTTGATTGACAATGCTGAAAAGGTGAAGACAAAGGTGGATGCAACAAAGAGGGATGTTCAGTTTCAGATTGGAGACTTTGTGATGGTACACTTGACCAAACATAGGCTGCAAAAAGGTGTTCCTCACAAGCTACAAATGAAGAGGCTAGGTCCATGCAAGATACTTGCAAAGTATGGAAACAATGCATACAAGGTGGAGCTTCCAGAAGACATTGGGCTATCACCGGTTTTTAACATTGTAGATTTGGTAGCATACAAAGGACCCATTCAAGATGCTAATCAAAACTTTCAAGAGGTAATAAAAGAGATAAAAGATCTAAATATGAACCCTACTCCATCTATGATAGCTAAAAAGATACTAGACTCAAGGGTCTACAAGAAGACTAGGAACAAAGACTACATGGAGCACCTTGTAAAATGGCATGAAAAAGAGGATGATGATGCTACTTGGATTAGAGAAATAGACTTCAAGAGGTTGGGTATTGATCGGAACATGCTCAATCCAAGGATGGATTAACCTTTCTTTTGTTTGGGGGAGTATGGTGCAGGAGCACACCTAGCTAAAACCCTTAGCTCTTTATTTTATTTGGCATGTATTGACTCTAGCCAAGTTAGGAAAGTGTGTGTGGACCTTATAAGGTCATTTGTTTTATTTTCTCTAAGATGGATTTGACTAGGTCAATCCATGTCTAGTTAGTTTTCTTAGAAGTTGTTTGTGTGTCCTTCAATGAGATATTGCAGGGATGAGTCCTAGAGTGAAAAGAAGACTTGAATAGCTTAGGATATGTTTTCATGACTTTAAGGATGGTTTTATGTCATATGTTAACCATTAAAGAACAAACCTAAAAGTCTGGCTTAATATTGCAAAAGTTGTAAATTCTTGTCAAATTTGTCAATTTGGCAAAAAGTGCAAAAATGGGACAAAGAAGGAAGAATGATTGTCGAGAGGCTAGATCATTCCTAGAAATCATTAACATACCTTATGAAATTCCACAAGAAGATCCCAAGCCCTACTTGATAGGAAAAGCCAAAAAGACAAAAGTTACTATGTCAAATTTTGGATTTTTCATAACTTTCATGAGAATGTTGCAGACTGAGCTAGGAGAAGGAAATGATGAATGTAACACCTCAATCCATGATGGGAGGTTACATAGGTTGTGGATAACCTATTCAAAACCACAAGATAGCATTTGTAACAACAAGCAAGAAGTTTGACAGAAGAAAAATTTGGAGTCTTTGGAATATCATAGTTTTTGTAATTTTCATTGCATGTATGTGAAAGAGGGAGGAAAAGCTCATATTAGCTACTGATCCTTGTTCATATGATAGGGATAAAAATTTTCTCTTCACACCAAGGTTAGATTTGAGATCATTAAACTAATGTTTTAAAGGATTTTCTCTTTGACTGGTACATTTTTTTGAGTTTTCCAGTGCTGCTTTCTTTTGCTTGCATGGAGGATAAAATATATTAGAAGCTGTGTTTTAGTATCCATTTCATATTCTCCATGTTATTATAGAACTTTTTCATTCACACCAGAAATTTTGAGAAGGTCATCCTCTCATGTTTTGAAAAGCTTTTGTGTTGTGTCATTCTGTTGTCCCAGATTTGACAGTCCCGTAGCTTTTTGTTTGCATGAAGGGTAGAATGGATTGAAATCCATGATATAACTATACATTCCTATTAAATAAAATTTTTAATTTATTAATCTAGTTAGTAAGAGGTCATTTTTCTTGAGTTAGAAAATCATCTTTGTTTTGGGCAGTCTGCTGCCAGTGTTCTAGTTGTACATGAAGATGTTCTTGCCACTCCCATTTCCACCATAGAAATTTTTTTGGTTTTTGTTATATGGGAGTGGAGTTGTATTATATGTTGTGTGAAAGAGGAGGGGACCCTAGAATTAGTTTTGAATGAAATGCATTGATTCCCTAGGTGAGTTCAGAGTACCCGGCTAGGAAGCAATCAACAGTAAGAGGAAGAAAAAGTGGGTTGAATGCATTGAAAGCTTCAATTCAAGTTTGGATTAAATATGGGGGATGTGTGAAGGGTCATAATATATATATCAATCCTATTTGGTACACTATTATGGGGAATCTTGAATTAGAGAAGGAAAACCTCATTAAGAGGGCTAATTCAAATAGGCCTAATTGGTGCATTTGAGACAGTTTTGGAAGATTGAGTCTCTGAACTCAATTTGTTTGTAATCAGAAGGTTGAATGGGATTGAAGAACATCTAAATACATCCCCCTTTCACTATGAAGCAATAAAAATCCATGTTATGTGTAAACAAAAGTTTATAAGTAAGATAGAACCATTGGATTGGGAAGCATTTGAATTGGTGTAACTAGGTGGGGTATTTGGAAGGATAGGATTGAGTCCTAATAGGAAAAGAGAAAGCCTAAGCAAGTCCTTATAGATAGTAAGGACACTAGAGCAACCCAATCCCTACTTACATCATTTAATATGATTTCAAGGTGGTTCTAACAGGCCGACTTGATTATATCATTTAGAGAGAAGATACTTATAGGAAGTCATTTGGGATTGCTGAAGTGTGGTTCATGGTTGAGAAAGTAGAGAAGAGAAGAGTGTGTGAAGTGATGAACCATCAAGAGAAGGTCTATGTGACCAAGTGAAGTATGTGTTCTATTCATTGGAACTGATCTAGATATAGGTCTAAGCGCACTCACCAAGATCCATATATAGTGTGTATCTATTAAACAGAAGGTTGTAGGCTTAACCCCTTTGAGCAGTGAGCTCTTGGACAATGTGTCCTCTCCCCTAATAGGGGAAATTGTAAAAGACTCCTAATAGGGTATGACCCTTGACCAGGTCTACTATACTAAATATATTGTAAAGCAACTCCTAACAGGGTTAAGGATCTTCTAGCAAGGATCATAGTACACTAGTACAGAATATTAGTGGGTGTCAATTCCCACCAGTGTTTTTACCTATTTGGGTTTCCCCATAACCAAAATATTGGTGTTGTTTTCAAGTGTTCTTTCATTTTTTTTATGATTTATGTTTAAGTATACTTAATTGTATAAAGAATTGAATCTTATAGATAACTAATTCACCACCCAGCCCTCCCCCCCCTCTCAATTATCTCTTGGGACTATTCCTAACAATTGGTATCAGAGCCAAGTGCCTCGGAGAGAAAGTTTAACAGATTGAGGTTGATCAGATGGAATTCTTTAGAAAAGAGAGTCCTAAGTTTGATGGAGAGAATTATCTTGACTGGAAGAACAAGATGGTGACTCACTTGTAGTGCATTGGTTTTGAAGTTTTTGATGTAACTATCAAAGCAGCCAAGATCCCTACCCTTGAAGACCTTGGAAAGGAGGATGCTACTGAAAGACAAAAATAATTATTTCATCAAAATGCTATTGCTAAAGAAGCCCTTATCTACACCCTATTTGATGGTGAATTTTCAGAAATAAAAAAGGTAGATATAACCCATAAAATATGGAAGCACCTAGAAGACATATTTGAAGGAGACAAACAAGCAAAAGATGCATGCAGAAAGAGATGGAAGAAAAGATATAATACATTAGAGATGTTTCCTAAAGAAAAAATTAGAGCTTATAATCAAAGGATCAATGAAGCAGTTGCTGGAATCAGGAACAATGGCAGAGAGATCTCAGAAGAAGACGTCATGGATAAGCTAATGACTACTCTCACTCCAGAAGATGAAAACAAGATCACCATCCTTGATGAGACCATGCAACTTAAATATAATTTCAAGAGAGAGACCTTGATCAGAAAATCTCATCTTTTGAGATTTCAAGATTTAAGACAAAACCAAATAGTGAAACAGCCTTCAAAGCAACAATTCATGGTAAGAAATCTATAAACACTTCTAGTAAGTTTGATGATGATGAAGAGAAAAATTTAGATGAGTTTATTGCTATGATTGCAAAAAGAGAAAAGAAAGGAAAAGGAAAATATGAAGGTCAATTACCATTTAAGTGTTTTTCATGTAATAAGATTGGTCACTTTGCATCTAAGTGTCGTACTAGAGCTAGAAAGTTCAAAAGGGATTACAAGCTTAAGGAATGTTACTATACTGGAGATGGAGTTTCTGATGATGAATCAGGTGAAGAATAAATTGGATTCATTTCTATTATAGGCAAAATGAATAATAAGATAATTCATAAAGATGAGAAAGTGGAACAAGAGATAGCATTGATTTCCCAAGATGATATAAGGACAGACTAGATTATAAATAGTGGTTGTTCTCAATACGTGACAGGTGATAAAAATAGATTTTTTCATCTACACAAATACAATGGTGGCATTGTTAAATTTGGAGACAACACTCCCAAAACCAATAGTTGATGGTTTGAAACATAACCTTCTCAGTGTTGGTCAGTTACTTGGAAAAGGCTATCAGTTGGAGTTCAAAGATGACAAATGCATCATTAACAATAAAGATGGTGTTATGATTGCATCAGGCTCAAAGACAAGAGGTAATGTTTTTCAAATCAATTTAGAAGCAAGTTGTTTTATTGTTAAGATTGATGAAAAGTTCATGGTTCAAGAAATATATCATGATTACTCACCTATGATTAAAGAAGAACCCAGACCCTCCACTAGTGAGACAATTATTGAAGAAATGTTTGACAACATTGATGTGTTATTCAATGACCTTGACACAAGTCAAGAAGAAACTCCTAAGGCTGATGAGTTAGCATCAATTAAGGTTCCAAAGTTTACATCTAGAAACCATTCCAAGGAATACATCATTAGAGATCAGAGTGACAAAGTCTTAACAAGATCACAAGCAAAGAACTTAGCAAGCAGTGAAGCAACATATTTACTATCTCTAATTGAACCCTTAAGTATTGAAGATGCTTGTAATGATTCAGATTGGCATGATGCTATGAAAGAAGAACTTGATCAGATTATTAAGATTGACACTTGGAAACTGGTCCCAAGACCCAGTGATAAAAATGTGATTGGAACAAAGTGGATATTCAGAAACAAAATGAATGAAGATGGTATAGTTGTAAGAAACAAAGAAAGGTTAGTATGTAAAGGATATGCACAAAGAGAAGGCATTGATTATTCAGACACATTTTCACCTGTGAGAAGATTAGAAGCCATTAAGTTGTTTTTAGCTTATGCTACAGTTAAAAATTTCAAATTTTATCAGATGGATGTCAAGGCAGCATTCCTAAATGGAGATTTGAAAGAAGAAGTATACATTGAATAGCCAGAAGGATTCACCTTATCAGACAAACCTGATATGGTATGCAGACTGAATAAGGCCCTCTATGGACTAAAGCAAGTCCCTAGAGCATGGTATGAAAGACTAGATGGGTATCTAAAAATGATTGGATTCAAGAAAGGAGCAACAGACTATAATATATTCATAAGAGAGACATCTGAAGGTTTGTTACTTGTAGCTATATTTGTTGATGATATTATCTTTGGAGGTAATGACAATCTGAGTGCTAAATTTGCTAAGGAGATGTAAAATGAATTTGAGATGAGTATGATTGGTCCTATCAAATGATTTTTGGGATTGAATGCTCAGTAGAGTGAGAAAGGCATTTTTATTAATTAGTCCAAGTATGTGAAAGAAATATTAAAGAAATTCAAGATGGATGATTGCAAGCCAGTAGGGACTCCTATGATTACTAGATGCAAGCTTACAAAAGAAGATGACTCACTAGCAGTAGACACAACATTGTACAAGTCTATGATTGACAAAATTATCTATCTTACTTAGACTAGACCCGATATTTCCAATGTAGCTGGCATAGTTGGAAGATTTACAGCAGAGCCTAAACAAAGTCACCTCATGGCAGTAAAATGGATATTCAGATACTTGCAAGGCACTATACACTATGGTCTATGGTATCCTAATTTAGAAAATATTGAGCTTCATGTGTACACTGATGTAGACTGGGTAGGATGTATTGATGATAGAAAGAGTACATTAGGAGGAGCAGTGTTTCTTGGTGATAGACTTGTCACTTGGACAAGAAAGAAACAAAATTGTATTTCTCAGTCAATAGCAGAAGCAGAGTATGTTGTAGTAGCCTTGAACTATTCTACAATTATTTGGATCAAGTAGATGATAAAGGATTTTGGAATTCAGATTGATTATCCTATTGTTATTCACTGTGATAACACTAGCACTATCAATATGTCAAAGAACCCTGTAATGCATGCAAAGACAAAACACATTGAGATCAAGTATCACTTCCTAAGAGAGAAAGTGGTAGAAAATGAAGTCAAGTTTGACTATGTGAATACTAAAGATCAATTGGCAGACATTTTCACAAAGCCCTTGCCAAAGGATACCTTTGAGTATCTTAGGGAGAAGTTGGGAGTAATTCCATTCCCTGATTCTACTTAGAAGGAAGAAGGAAAGGCATTAGTCCTCAGGGACTGATGAAAGGTTGACTACTCTACCTCAAGAGTATTACTAGTGCTTAAAATGAATGGCACCATTTTCCATTGATGTCAATGGTGGAGTACTATGGAATCATGAAAAAAAAAGAAAAAAGATGGAGTAATATACTAAGGGGGAGCAGTATTCAGCAGTACAATTGAGGAATTGGAGAATATTAGAAATCATTGTAGTAGATGGAGGATTCATCTTTGGGGGAGTTTTGAAGAGGAAATTGAGAATGTTATAAAATAAATGTTCATTTGGGTTTGTGGTGGTTTTTCATTCCACATGTTGCCATCAATGCCAAAGGGGGAGATTGTTGGAGATTTGCCAGTAGGCTAGTACTGGTTGTATGTTTTTCATTGATGACAACATATGGAAAGTAGCATGCATGAAAGTATTATGAAATAATCTTTCAATATATTTAGTATGGACATGATATCATGGGCACAGAGGTTAAATATTAGTATAGACAGTTATATAGGAGCTTGTATCAGAAATGTTCTTGACAGAGTAACAAATAGTGTTCTGAGTATGATTGTCTGTACAATTGTCATAAAGCCTTGTGCCCTTGGATTTGTGATGTAGACATCTTATTGATGATCCATTCATGGATGCATAGTCAGATATGCAATACAAGTGAAGTTATGTATTCACTATTCGCCAGTGGCAGTTTCCTATGTTTATTTAGAAGAGCTGGCAGAGATTTTATTGGTTATGTAGTTGTGCCTATCTTGTGGATATGTGCCCTTGGATTTAAGATTGGAGAAGAGTTATTTATGTTCATATAAGAACACATGAAGTAATTCAGCTTGAGGAGAAAGATCCAGTTGTTTTGGTAGATCCGACAATGTGTAGTGTGCGTCTACAATTATCTTATTTGGACAGGTCCCAGAATGTGTTGCATACATAACAGAGATGACATAATGTTTATATAAATTTGTTGTGGTTTCTCTAATATGATTTCAAGGTGGTTCTAACAAGCCAACTTGATTATATCATTTAGAGAGAAGATACTTATAAGTAGTCATTTGTGATTGTTGAAGTGTGGTTCATGGTTGAGAAAGTAGAGCAGAACAGAGTGTGTGAAGTGCTGAACCATCAGAAGAAGGTTTATGTGACCAAGTGAAGTATGTTTTCTATTCATTAGAACTAATCTAGATAGCAAGTCTAAGCGTAGTTCACCAAGATCCAGATATAGTGTGGATCTGTTAAACAGAAGGTTGTAGGCTTCACCCCTTTGAGAAATGAGCTCTTGGACAGTGCGTCCTCTCCCCTAACAGGGATAATTGTAAAAGACTCCTAATAGGGTCCAACCCTTGACTAGGTCTACTATACTAAATATATTGTAAAGAAAATCCTAACAGGGTTAAGGATCTTCTAGCAAGGATCATAATACACTAGTACAAAATATTAGTGGGTGTCAATTCCCACTAGGATTTTTACCTATTTGGGTTTCCCCATAACCAAAATATTGATGTTGTGTTCAAGTGTTCTTTCTACTAAAAAAAAAACTTATAGATGTTTTAACTTGAGATTGAAGAAGATCATTGAAAGTAATCATGTTAAGATTGATGAAAATTTTATGTTTCAAGAAAGATATCATGATTATGCACCTATGATTGAAGAACCCAGTCCTTCCACTAGCAAGGCAATTATTAAAGAAATGTTTGATAGTATTGATGTATTATTCAATGACCCTAAGACAAGTGAAGAAGAAATTCAGAAGGCTGATGAGATAGCATCACCTAAAGTTCCAAAGTTTACATCTAGATATCACTCTAAGGATGACATCATTGGAGATCAGAGTGAAAAAGTCACAACAAGATCAAAAGCAAAGAGTTTAACAAACAATGAAGCGGTATGTTTACTATCTTAGATTGAACCCTTAAGTGTTGAAGATGCATGTAATGATTCAGATTGGCATGAAGCTATGAAAGAGGAACTAGATCAGATTATTAAGAATGAGACTTGGGAACTGGTCCCAAGACCTAGTGATAAGAATGTGATTGGAACAAAATGGATATTCAAAAATAAGATGAATGAAGATGGCACATTTGTAAGTAATAAAGAAAGATTAGTATGTAAGGGATATGCACAAAGAGAAGGTATTGATTATTCAAAAACATTTGCACCTATAAGAAGATTAGAAGCCATTAAATTGTTTCTAGCTTATGCAACAGTCAAAAACTTCAAAGTCTATCAAATTGATGTTAAGTCAACATTCTTGAATAGAGAGTTAAAAGAAGAAGTGTACATTGAGTAGCTAGAAAGATTCACCCTATTAGATAGACTTGATATGGTATGTAGATTAAAGAAAGCCCTCTATGGACTTAAGCAAGCCCCTAGAGCTTGGTATGAGAGACTTGATGGATATCTAACAAAAAATGTATTAAAAAAGGGAGCAGCAGATTGTAATATTTTCATAAGAGAGACATCTAAAAGTTCACTTCTTGTAGGTATATTTGTTGATGACATTATCTTTGGGGGTAATGACAAACTTAGTGCAGAATTTTCTAAGAAAATGTAGAGAGAATTTGAAATGAGTATGATTGGACCTATCAAATACTTTTTACGATTGAATGTACAATAGATAGAGAAAGGTATTTTCATTAATCATTCCAAGTATGTGAAAGAAATATTAAAGAAGTTCAATATGGATGATTGCAAACCAGTGGGTACACTTATGATAACAGGATGCAAGCTTACAAAAGAAGATTCACCAATAGTAGATATGACATTGTACAAGTCTATGATTGGAAAATTCATATATCTTACTCAAACTAGACCTCATATTTCTAATGTAGTTGGCATAGTTGGAAGATTTGTAGCAGAGCTTAAAAAAAGTCACCTCATGGAAATAAAAAGAATATTTAGATATTTACAAGGCACTATAGATTATGGTCTATGGTATCCTAATTTTGAAAATGTTGAGCTTCATGTATATATTGATGCAGATTGGGTAGGATGCGTTGATGATACAAAGAGTACATCAGGAGGAGTAGTGTTTCATGGTGATAGACTTGTCACTTAGACAAGCAAGAAGAAAAATTGTATTTCTCAGTCAACAGTAGAAGCGGAGTATGTTGCAGCAACCTTGAATTGTTCTATTGTTGTTTGGATCAAGTAGATGATAAAAGATTTTAGAATTCAGATTGATTATCCTATTGTTATTGATTGTTATAACACTAGCACTATCAACATGTCAAAGAACCCTGTGATGCATGCAAAGACAAAACATATAGAGATTAAGTATCACTTCCTAAGAGAGAAAGTGACAGAGAAAGAATTCAAGTTGGATTATGTAAGTACTAAAGATCAATTCGAAGACATATTCACAAGTCTTTTGCCAAAGGATACTTTTGAGTATCTCAAGGAGAAGTTGGGAGTAATTCCCTTCCCTGATTTTGCTTAGAAGAAAGACGAAAGAGCATCAGTCCTCAAGGATTGATGGATGGTTGACTACTCTACTTCAATATTAGTACTGGTGCTTAAAATGTTTGGCACCCTTTTCCATTGATGTAAAAGGGGGAGTAATATATAGTCATGAAAAATACAAGTAAAGGAGTAATATACTAAGGGGGAGTAGTATTTGGTCATGGAAGCAATTCAGTTGAGGGAATGGAGAATATTGAAGAATTTTGCAGCAGATGGAGGATTCATCCTTGGGGGAGTTTTGATGAGAAAATGGAGAATGTTATAAAAGAATTGTTCATTTAGGTTGGTGGTATTTTTCATTCCATATGTTGCCATCAATGCCAAAGGGGGATATTGTTAGAAATTTGCCAGCAAGCTAGTGTTGACTGTATGTTTGTCATTGATGACAACATATGGTAAGTACCATGTGTGGAAGACTTATGCAGTAAGATTTTAGTATATTTAGCATGGATATATTATCATCATGATATCATGGATGCAAAGATTATTTGTTAGTACAGACAGTTATATAGCAGCTTGTGTCAGCAGTGTTCCTGATAGAGTTACAGGCAGTGTTCTATGAGTGATTGTCCGTACAGTTATCATGGAGCCTTGTGCATTTGGATATGTGATGGATAAATTTTAGCGATGTTACATTCATGGATGCTGAGTCTAATGATTAGTACAAGTGAGGTTACACAATCACTATTCATTAGTTACAGTTTCCCATGTTTATCTAGAAGAACTGATAGAGATTTTATTAGTACAAGAGTTGCGCCTATCATTTCCATATGCACCCTTAGATTAGTGATTGGAGAAGAGTTAATAATTTTTGGTTAAAAGCGCATGATGTAATTCATCTTGAGGAGAAAGTATCAGTTAATTTTGTAGAGCTGATAGTGTGTAGCGTGCGCCTACACTTATTGATTTAGATAGGTCCCAGTTTGTGTTGCCTGCTTAGTAGAGCTGACTAAGATGTTATTGGAGTGTGTTATTGTTTCTCTAATATGATTTCAAGGTGTTTCAAATAGGCCAACTTGATTTTTTTATTTAGATGAAATATGTTTATACGAATTCATTTGTGATTGCTAAAGTATGGTTCAGAGTTGAATGTGAAGAACATAGTAGAGTGTGCGAAGTGTTGAGCCATCAGTTGAAGGTCTATGTGACCAAGTAAAGAGTATTTTCTATTCATTGGAATTGATCCAGATAATAGGTCTAAGTGCAGTTCATCAAGATCCAGATATAGAGTGTATTTTTTATTTAGAAGGTTGCAGCCTTCACCCCTTTGAGCAGTGAGCTCTCAGACAGTGTGTCCTCACCCCTAACAGGGTTAATTGTAAAAGACTTTTAACAAGGTCCAACCCTTGACTAGTTCACTATACTAAATGAGTTGTAAAGATAACTCCTAACAGGGTTGAAGATCTTCTAACAAGGATCATAAAACACTAGTGTAGATTATTAGTGGGTGTCAATTCCCACTGGGGTTTTTACCTACTTGAGTTTCCCCGTAACCAAAATTGTTCAAGTGTTCTTTCATTGTGTTTGTGCTTAAATTTTAAGTATATCTAATTGGATAAAGAATTAAAACTTATAGATAACTGATTCACCCCCATGTCCCTACCATTGACCTACATTAAATGATAATGTTAAATGTGATACTAATGATAATTATCATGTTACACTATAAACAAGATTCTAAACTCTATTACCAGGTATGATACTTTAATCCTCACTCTAAAACCTACATCACATCGCTAACTACATCCATAATCTTAGTCTCACACAAACCCTTATATTAACCCTATAGCTAATATTGCATATGATTTAACCCTAACTTTAAACTATACATCCTAAAACTACATAGAACCTTAAACTAACCCTAACCCTCACACTACATGTGCAATAGACTAAATGTAACACTAACTATTACTCATATTGACCATATTACTAACCGTAATGTTAACCCTAACCACTACCTTAATATTTATCCTTAATGTTACACTAAATATGATACACCACGTAACTGTTAACATAACATCCTATCTCAAACTGTGACATTAGTATGACATAGTAATCTTGATACTAATTATAACTATAATTGTATCCATTCACATAATACAATTCCTAATCTTAAACCATAACCCTAATCATAATCATAACCCTGTCATTTACCATAGGTAAAATGGTAAAGATAATGATTATACTAATCCTAACTATAAGCATAGAATCTTGTCCCTAACCACAACCTTACTCTCATTTTACCTCTAACACTAAACCCTCACCTTAATCATAACCCTAACCCTAACTCTAATTTGTTATTGTTAACATTATAATTAGACTAATATGGTGTAACCATTAAAGTTAGTTGTTACCATGTCCCTACCAACTATGGTACTTTAATCCTAACTCTAAAACCTACATCCCATTGCTAACTACATACATAATCTTACTAACCTATTTGTCATACTTAACCTTAACCAATATTCTAACCCTAATACTAATCCAAACTCAACACTCTACATCCCATCATTAATCTTACTTTAACCCTCATCGTATTAGTAACCCTAACCCTAAACCCTTACCCTAATCTTAAATCTTAATGTTACACTAAATATGAGACTAATCCTAACTGTAAACCTGTTGGTGTTCTTTTTCCCCAAAGGTCAAATTGACATAAGGATTGATAGGGCTAATGTCACATTCACTCAACACTCAAAATCTGACAAGGAAAAAGGCCAACTGACAAGGATCAAAGAGAGATCCTTCTACACTTTGAGCTCCACATCACTCAGGTGGGTATACCTCATCTACACACTCATACAACTTGTGTCACACTACAGGCCTGCAGGTAACTGACTATGGAATGGTTCCCAAACTCTTGTAGATATCCTGTACCTTAAATGAAACCATTATCTCATGCAATAGCCCTACTTGCATGGAGTGAGTATGAAAACTAGAGACCTACGTTAACAACAAGGAAGGAAAATGGTGTAACTGAATGTAAATGATTTTAGATGGATTGAAAGGACCCCTGAGATGTCCTAAGTCTCTGATAGACCAGTGCCTTGTCCAATGGGCCACAGAGTCAAATACCTTATTGCAAGAGAAAGCTATGAAACAAGAACACAATATACTCAATGTGTTGATGCCTAACATCAATCACACACCATGACCAAACCTCAACTTAATAACCCACCTGTGTATCCAAGTATGTTATTACCCATCTAAAGGATTTTAACCCTCCCCTTAGAAGAGACCTATAAATAGATAATACATTAACCAGCATCCACTGGAAGACAAGCATGAAATATCTTTGACACCTTAGCTCATACATACATGAACACTAACCCTGAACCAGTTATCTCTGCGAAGACAACTCCACTTGCAAACACTTAGGCAATGCAAATAGAAAAATCAAACACCCTTGATGTATGATTAATGGACTCAGAATTCAAATGGTGATAGCTTGGTAACAGTAAGAGTATATCAAATCCTCATACATAAGACTAATCTATTACAATATGCATCATATTCTCAAAACCACCAATGGAAGAAGAACACCCTATATGCAGAGAAAAGGAAATATCTACAGGAAAAGGACCCTTCACGGAACCAATTCTACTCAAAAATTTGCAAAAAAGAACAAAACCCTTACAAAGTCAAAATTTCAACAATTTATACCCCCTAGTTATCTTGGAAACCAAAAATAGGTTGCAACAAGCTACAGATGACTAGGGTAAAAGTTTCACCCACCTCCACCAACCAGAAATACATCAAAATTTAAAACTCCTGGAGGGAAAACCAAGCACATGTCTATTAGACCAAGGATGATCTTCACACTTGAGAAGAATCTCTAAGAAGTACAGGAAGATCATAAATTTACCATACAAATCAAACTGATCAGTTCACCTACAACTTGCCTTGAGCACAAAAATAGTCCTTCACACGACACCAAAGTCTCTGCAATTAACTATCAAGCACCCTGGACCACACCACATCAGTACTCAAGGTTAATTCTACCAAATCTAGCCACCCAAGCATTCAATACCAGTTCCTTACAGTTGTAAAGTCCTTTTGATATTCAAATTTACAAAGAAATGGCTTTCATGGGTTATGCCTCTTTTATCTTTAATCGTGAAGTCACGCAGCCATCTACTTCCCCGCAACAGGAATCCTGGTTTACATTGTCGCATGATCGCAAGGCACCTTACTAACCCTTGCGATCATGCAACTGCAATCTCTTAACCACGTCAATAGTCAATCACAAACCCCCTAAAAGGTCCTCATCCACACTACCTTCACAACTCCACAACGACGACATACCATAGCAGTCATCGGATGATCACATAGCCAAGAGACGGGCTATGCGATCATGCGACAACCCACCAACACTGCACCCGTTGCCTACCCTTAAGTATCGGACCCACCACGTGTATCCACCTCAGCACTTGCTGGCCAATGAAAATCACGCACATCAACATCTCCTGGCAAATGGAACCACCGCCCTTCAACCCTTTTAAATGCTGCAAGATCGGATGGTTGTCGCATGATCGCAAGGGGAAAGAATATTCCTTGCGATCATGCGGTAACTGTAGGATTGAAAGGGATCTGACAATCGGGCCCACATCTCTACCCTGCATGAAATAGAACCTTGCCACCTCAGCATCCAGAAGATGCCACTTCACCACTTGCCACTGGGCCCCAGCACAACGTGGCACCCTTGTCGCATAATCGCATGGCCGGAAGATGGCCCATGCGAACATGCGACAAGGCCACAAGACTGCCACCTCAACCTCCTAGTCAGACAGCAGGACCACAATACCTCCATCACCAATGGGCCCAGGAACAGGTGTCAACCGGTCGCATGATCGCATGTCAAAAATTTCTAACATGCGATCATGCGACAACCAACCACAAGATGCCACATAACCGCCAATGGGACCACTGCCTTCCGACCAATGGGCCCCACTGACATGCATCGTCACCACCTCATAGCCAACGAGAGATGAGCACATCAGTACCATTTGACACGCGGACCCACCTGGACCCATGGCATGTCCTCATAAGAAAATCCAATGGCTATTGCAAAAGTGTGAAGGATAAACATCATGCATCTTCACCATGTGAACATGTGACAACCACCGATTCTATTCAAACTTTAACCACACTAGGCAACCGAGAAGAATCGGGTCCCACCAACTGATCGCACTTGCGTAGTTAATACCGAGGTTGAAAAAATCTAAGGTTTTCACAACAGTGAAGGATCGAAAACATCCAGGGTTTTCAACATTGACACAAAGGTAAACAAGGGATGCAAAAACATTGTGGGTTTTTAACACTTAGGTGAATTCTGAGACTATCTCTTGCAGACCCTAAAACATTAATAACTCCTTGGTTTTTACGAATTAAGAGATGCGATCAGAGCTGGAGCTTGGTAATATAATGAAGATCATAGGGATGAGAGCGCACACCATGAAACATCTTGGATTTTCATTGCACATTAAAACAAGATCGCAGTAGGGTGGGACATCTAACAAAGATTGTAGGGAAAAGGCCATTTTCAAAGAATTTTGCATTGACAGGAAAATGGACTAACAATGGCTCTATCTGGGGATGCATGCCACTTGTAGGCATGGCAAGAATTCAGATCTCTAGGAACAGCAGACCACCCACAAGACAAAAACAAGGGACCTAAAAAAAAAACACAAGGAACAAGGAGGAAAAACACACAACAAAAAGGAAAAGCACTATACAAGGATTTACAATATTTACAAAAAGGCTCAAGGCCTCAAAACTTCTTATCAGGTATTTCCTCTATCAAACAAGTAATTTTCATCTTCATTCAGTAGAGGACAACTGAAACTACCATTTTCATCCATCCTACCAAGAACATTGTGATCCACATTCAGCACATTATATAAAAAATGATCACCACACTCACCATTACTCTGCAGGATAGGGCCATCAAGCTACCATAAATGTTGATCATTTTGTGACATCAAAATGTCACACTCTTCACTTCCACTACCATGCTGAGAAAGGAAACACTACTTCTTAACACCATGGCTGGAAGCATCAACATTCTGACCATTAGTTTGCAGTGAAGACTAAACCCTTTCTATCTCTCTGCTCTGCAAACTAATATAGCACTCCTCAAGGCAGAAATCTGATTGCATAAAATTGGAAACATCCTGCTAATCAAAAATCACATTAGCATCTTCTAGAAAGGAACAAGCACTATCAGTTAATGAATCAACAGTCATTTGCAAATCTGAGAAAACCCCTTCAGAATTGCCACAATCTCCAGCATCAAAATATAAACAAGAACCACAGACATGAGGCTCCTGAAAAACTGAATCCACATGGGTACACATACCATCATTCTCATCATCACTAACATTATCAAATTCCTTACAATAATGTGTACCATCCACTTGCATATCAAAAATAGGAGAAGGGACATCCACAAATGCTTCACACAACCATGCCATCACTTGTATCATCTTCATCAAAAATTATATAAACTGAGCATGGGACTTTGGAAACATACCCAAGGGTACATCTCTGAAATTCTGCATCCAAGAGCTCTGAAATTTGTTCACTACTTAGTAGGCATTGAGCTTCACATTCTACCTCACTGGCCTCACTGCAAATGCTACAAATATCTTCATCATCTGAGACAGGAGCTGAAAAATCTTGTGTTAAGTCATCACTACAGGAACCGACATCTATAGATTCATCTTCTATCTCACAAATTTCATTATCAACATCAGCAACACAAGATTCATCATTCACAAATGAAGCCATCCATTCTTTAACATCTTCTAATGCTTCATTTCTAATAGATGCAGACCAACTAATTGACTCAGGCACACCAAGCTCTAAAACCATTTCAGCATATTGAGAATCTTGAAGCTCAATACCCACAAAAAGTTCATCACAAGCTATAAGAAATTTCTTATAGTATGAGTGGGGTGATTCACCTTTTCTTTCTCCTATTGCATGGCTTAGAATCTTTATGCAAGTTTGCTGAATTTTTTGACTCGTCAAATAAATCTCTCTTTCTTTATTAACATTTCTAGAAACTGACAGAGAACCTTCAGACCTAGAAACGTCAACCTGATCTGTCAAAGCTAGAAACTCCATTTAATATACTGACAAAACAACACTGCCTATTCCTTTGACAACACTCTTATCCAAATTAATGCAACCACTATCTCATTAAATCTCAACATATTCCCGATACTCCTGACAATAACCAAAGCTTCTATCCAGAAATATGATCAAACTTTCATCATTAATTTCCCTTTTCAATAGTGACTTGCTCACCTAATTAGGGACTGCTCTTGCTTTGAAATAGGATTGCCTGGAGATGTTGTGAATGCTGCAAAATACTAATATGAAGTCTCATCCAAATCACCTTTCAAACTTGGTAGAGCCGCCACCTCTTTACAGAGGACAAATCTGAATCAGCTGAAAAATCTCTTCAACTCTGCACCTTCTTCAAAACCAACAATCACAAAACAACCTCACAAGATAACTGATTGTCAGGACTACAAATATATCATGCTTTGCCATAAAACACTGACCAAACAGAGACTCAGAGTCGCCACTCAATATGTAGTGAGAAGATATTACAAGTGTGTTTTTTTTAGACACTATTCTAGACTTTCCCTAGCAGAGTCGCCATTTTATTGGTGTTCTTTTTCCCCAAAGTTCAGATTGACATAAGGATTGATAGGGCTAATGTCACATTCACTCAACACTCCAAATATGACAAGGAAAAAGGCCAATTGACAAGGATCAAAGAGAGATCCTTCTACACTTTGAGCTCCACATCACTCGGGCGGGTATACCTCATCTGCACACTCATACAACTTGTGTCACACTACAGGCCTGTAGGTAACTGACTGTGGAATGGTTCCCAAACTTTTGTAGGTATCCTATACCTCAAATGAAACCATTATCTCATTCAATAGCCCTACTTGCATGGAGTGAGTATGAAAACCAGATACCTACGTTAACAACACGGAAGGGAAATGGTGGAACTGAATGTAAATGATTTTAGATGGATTGAAAGGACCCCTGAGATGTCCTAAGTCTCTGATAGACCAGTGCCTTTTCCAATGGGCCATAGAGTCAAATACCTTATTGCAAGAGAAAGCTATGAAACAATAACACAATATACTCAATGTGTTGATGCCTGACATCAATCACAGACCATGACCAAACCTCAACTTAATAACCCACCTGTGTATCCAAGTATGTTATTACCCATCTAAAGGATTTTAACCCTCCCCTTAGAAGAGACCTATAAACAAATAATACATTGACTAGCATCCACTGGAAGACAAGCATGAAATATCTTTGACACCTTAGTTCATACATACATGAACACTAACCCTGAACCAGTTATCTCTGTGAAGACAACTCCACTTGCAAACACTTAGGCAATGCAAACATAAAAATCAAACACACTTGATGTATGATTAATGGACTCAGAATTCAAATGGAGATAGCTTTGTAATAGTAAGAGTATATCAAATCCTCATACATAAGACAAATCTGTTACAATATGCATCATATTCTCAAAACCAACAATGGAAGAAGAACACCCTATATGCAGAGAAAAGGAAATATCTACAGGAAAATGACCCTTCACGGAACCAATTCTCTTCAAAAATTTGCAGAAAGAACGGAACCCTTACAAAGTCAAAATTTTGATAATTTATATCCCCTAGTCATCTTGGAAACCAAAAATAGGTTGCAACAAGCTACGGATGACTAGGGTATAAGTTTCACCCACCTCCACCAACTAGAAATACATCAAAATTTAAAACTCCTGGAGGGAAAACCAAGCAAATGTCTATTAGACCAAGGATGATCTTTGCACTTGAGAAGAATCTCTGAGAAGTACAGGAAGATCATAAATTTACCATGCAAATCAAACCGATCAGTTCACCTGCAACCTACCTTAAGCACAAAAATAGTCCTTCACAGGGAACCAAAGTCTCTGCAATTAACTATCAAGCACCCTAGACCACACCACATCAATACTTGAGGTTAATTCTACCAAATCTAGCTACCCAAGCATTCAATACCAGTTCCTTAGAGTTGGAAAGTCCTTTTGATATTCAAATTTGCAGAGAAATGACTTTCCTGGGTTATGCCTCTTTTATCTTTAATCATGAACTCGCGTAGCCATCTACTTCACTACAACATGAATCATTGTTTACATTGTTGCATGATTGCAAGGCACCTTACTAACCCTTGTGATCATGCAACCGCAATCTCTTAACCATGGTCAACAGTCAATCACAAACCCCCTGAAAGGTCCTTGGCCACACTACCTTCACAACTCTGCAACTCCGCAATGATGACATACCATAGCAGTCATCACATGATCACATAGCCAAGAGACAGGCTATGCGATCATGCGACAACCCGCCAACACTGCAACCATTGCCTGCCCTTAAGTATCGGACCCACCATGTGTATCCACCTCAGCACTTGCCGACCAATGAAAATCACACACATTAGCATCTCCTAGAAAATGGACCCACTGCCTGTCAACCCTTTTAAATGCTACAAGATCAGATGGTTGTCGCATGATCGCAAGGGGAAAGAATATTCCTTGCGGTCATGTAGCAACTGTAGGATTGAAAGGGATCTGACAATCAGGCCCACATCTCTACCTTGCATCCAATAGAACCTTTCCACCTCAGCATCTGGAAGATGCCACTTCACCACCTACCACTGGGCCCCAGCAGAACGTGGCACCCTTGTCGCATGATCGCTTGGCTGAAAGATGGCCCATGTGAACATGCGACAAGGCCACAAGACTGCCACCTCAACCTCTTAGTCAGACAACGGGACCACAATACCTCCATCACCAACGGGCCCAGGAACAGGTGTCAACCGGTCGCATGATCACATGTTAGAAATTTCTAACATGTGATCATGCGACAGCCAACCACAGGATGCCACATAACCGCCAACGGGACCACTGCGTTCCCACCAACGGGCCCCACTGACACGCATCATCACCACCTCACAGCCAACGAGAGATGAGCACATCAGCACCGTCTGACACACAAACCCACCTGGACCCACGGCATGTCCTCATAAGAAAATCCAACGGCTATCACAAAAGCGTGAAGGATAAACATCGTGCATCTTCACCATGCAAACATGCGACAACAACCGATTATGTCTGAACTTTAACCACACCAGGTGACTGAGAAGAACGGGGTCCCACCAACTGATCGCACCTGCGCAGTTAATACCGAGGTCGAAAACATCCAAGGTTTTCACAATAGTGAAGGATCAAAAACATCCAGGGTTTTTGACATTGACACAAAGGTAAACAAGGGATGCGAAAACATTGTGGGTTTTCATCACTTAGGCAAATTCTGAGACTATCTCCTGCAGACCCTAAAACATTAATAACTCCCTGGTTTTTACTAATTAAGAGATGTGATCAGAGCTGGAGCTTGGTAATATAATGAAGATCGTAGGGCTAAGAGGACACACCATGAAATATCATAGATTTTCATCGCACGTTAAAACAAGCTCGTAGCAAGGCGAGACATCTAACAAAGATTGCAGGGAAAAAGTCATTTTCAAAATTTTTTGCATTGATACGAAAATGGACTAACAAAACCTAACATCATATCCCTAACCACATCCTTAATCTCACCCTTTCCCTAAATCTAACCCTGACCCCTCACCCTAACCCTAACCCTAACTGTAACTCTTACCATTAACATTATACTACTCATAAGATAAAATGTCATACTAACACTGACTCTTAACCTAATTCAAATAACCAAAACCTATAACCAGAAAGTTTTCATTGGTCTTTAAATTTGATCTATTATACCAACTTGGATCTGTTGTGTTCCAAACATAATTAATTATCAAAATATTCAATTTGAATACACATTTCTGAATAGAATCGATAACGACACATTTCTGAATAGAACCGATAATGATTCATTTGCAACTATCCTCTTACAAAACTGAAATTCTCAAATCAATCTCTTATGTCCAATTTTGAGAGAATTAGAAATGTTAAAATTAGTAATAAACTTAACACTATTATTTACTAATCAACCGTGGTTTGTATTTTGTAAAATGTAGATTGGTCATATCTTTTACATATTCGGCATCATTCCTTTCTAATCATTGCGTATTAATTTAGGAAAACATGTATCATTTTGTTTTGTCAAACTGAAATAAACAACTGACATTTTAGTTAACTTCACCTATAGCTGTTATGTTATCAAACAAAGTTCATGTCGCCCAAATGACAATAAGTCACTTTAATTATAGTAGCACCCAATGAAGATGGACTTGAGATAGGTTGTTCAAAACATTAATACCTTTCCTTAAAATATTGACCAACTGATAAACCAGATTGACTACATTGACATCAATGACCAAAAATGCTTAACAAGGTTTTCACACACAAATCTTTGATGGAGGAAGATACACACATACAATGCTGGAGATAACAGAACAGAGTAAACAGAGTATCGATCCTCAAAAATAATAATAATTTTATATATATTAATGCCAAGTTTTTTTAGATTTATAGAGTTGCCAGTATATTCACATTATCACCTATATTTCTTGTAGAGACAGAGTTCTATTTTTCACGTACCAAACTGAGAAAACATTCCTTTTTACAAAAAATATTCTGCTCTAGAAACATCTAGAATTGCCTGGAGATTGCATGAATAAAATAATGCTCATGTGATCATGTGACAAGAGCATTAGAGGGGACCCATGCGCTTTGGCTGCGATAGCAAAAGTTTTAAGGTTGTCGCATGATCGTATAAACCAAATAAGAGTTATGCGATCATGCAAAAAGGTGAAAGGAGAGGGCCCCACACAAAACACAAGCCTGTGAATATGCGCGGACGGTAAACAAAAAATGATGGGCATTTATTAAGGTTGCATGATCGCAAAAGAGGAGAGAGAAGCCTTGCGATCATGCGACAAGGCATTGAGAAAGCCTGCGGAAGGTGGGGAAGGTCAACATCAGGGCAAAGAAGGTTGGTCGCATGATCGCAAGACCAGCAATACTGCCTTGCAATCATGCGACAAGGCAAAAAGTGCAGCCGGTTAGGAGGGAGAGAAGCACGGAGAACAGGGAAGATTAAATTCTTTTCCTAGCTGGCATCCACGTCCTCCTGGCATTCACGTTCTTCAACACTCCCCCTTAATCTTCACTGTCAATTATGTCCGCAATGTCGATTTCTTCTCGAAGATGTTCAAAAACATTATTTGCTAGTGGTTTTTTGAAAATGTCAGCCAGTTGTTCATTGGACCTGCAAAACTGAAGATGAATGTCACCATTATTTACCAATTCTCTGATGAAGTGATATCTGGTATCAATTTGTTTGCTTCGTTTATGGAATACATGATTTTTAGATAAGGCTATTGCTGAATTATTATCACAATAGATCTTCATAGCTTCTTCTTGATGATGCCCCAAATCTGAAAGTACTCTTCTTATCCAAACTGCTTGACAAGATGCTGATGTTGATGCTACATACTCTGCTTCAGCTGATGAGAGAGTAACAATTGATTGTTTCTTTGATGCCCAAGAGATAGCTCCGGAACCCAGATGAAAAATGTATCCAGAAGTGCTTTTTCTATCATCCATGCTACCTCCCCAATCACTGTCTGTATATCCAATCAGTTTGTAATCATCTGAAGAAGTATACAAAATTTCAAAATTCTTTGTTCCAGCTATGTATCTCAAAATTCTTTTTTCAGCTTTCAAATGTGACTCTTTCGATTTCTCCATGAATCTAGAAATAAGGCTAACACCAAACATGATATCCGATCTTGTGGCGGTTAAATACATGAGGCTGCCCATTAATCTTTTGAATAAAGTTGGATCTACACATGGACCTTGATCATCCTTGCTAAGCTTCAAACCCAATGCAACTGGTGTAGGGGCTGGATTCACTTTTGTCATCTTAAATCTTTTCAACAATGCACCAGCATACTTGCTTTGACATATGAAGATTCCTTGATCATTTTGACTTACCTCCATGCCAAGAAAGTATCTCATGAGGCCCAAATCAGTCATATCAAATTCCTTTTTCATGGCTGCTTTGAATGTATTGGTTTGCATATTTCCTGTGAATATCAAATCATCTACATACAAACAAACTATCAAAATTTCTTCTTCATCATTCACTTTGATATACAAAGTAGGTTCATTACCGCACTTGTTAAAGCCATTGTTCACAAAATAGAAATCTATCCTGCTGTACCATGCTCTAGGAGCTTGTTTCAAACCATATAATGCCTTTTTCAATCTACATACTTTATGTTCTTCTCCCAAAACTTCATAACCAGGTGGCTGACTTACATACACTTCTTCCAAAATGCCATTTAAGAATGCTGATTTGACGTCCATTTGATAAACTTTCCATTTGTTTTGAGCTGCAATAGATAGGACCGTTCTTATTGTATCCAATCTTGCCACGGGTGCAAATGTTTCATTGAAATCTATACCTAGCCTTTGTGTAAAACCTTTTGCCACTAGTCTTGCCTTGTGCTTTGCAACTTTTCCATCAACATCATACTTTGTCTTATAAATCCATTTTACTCCAATCACATCCTTGCCTTTAGGAAGTTCTACTAGATCCCATGTTTCATTCTTTTCTATTGACTGAATTTCTTCATCCATGGCTGCAATCCATTTGTCTTCTTTTAAGGCTTCTTCAAAATAGATTGGATCAGCTTGTGTTAACAATGCAGAATCACAACAAAAATCAGCATTTTCATCTTCTTGAGTTTCATCATAAATCTCCCTAAGACTTCTTGTCTTCTTTGATGTGTTTATGGACCTAGACCTTAAAGATGCAAGTGTTGGATTAGAAGATTCACTGCTATTATTATTTTTTGTAGTGGGATTTGGAGTGCTAGGTGCTCTTGATGGTGTTGTAGGAGCATTTGCTTGTGTAGGAGGATTTGCAACCCGATTTTCATCTTCATTCTCTTGTAGGACATTAGGTGTACTTGAATTTATTTTATCTATGCTGCCATCCCATGCCTCTTCTTCAACAAATTCAACATCGTGGCTTACTATCAGCTTCTTAGTAATAGGATTGTACAACTTATATGCCTTTGAATGTTCACTATATCCCACAAATATACATTTCTCTCCTTTATCATCTAATTTTCTTCTCAACTCTTGAGGTATCAATGAGTATGCCACACATCTAAAACTCTTAAATGTGATATGTTATGTTTCCTTTTGCTCCAAGCTTCTTCTGGTGTTTTATTTATTACTGCTTTTGTTGGACACCTATTCAAAATATATACTGAACATGCAACTGCTTCAACCCAATATTCATTTGGTAAATGTTTTGTCTTTATCATGCTACATGCCATTTCCATGATTGTTCTATTCTTTCTCTCTGCTACTCCATTTTGTTGAGGTGTGTACCTTGCTGTAAATTGTTTATTTATGCCATTTACTTTGCAAAAATTTTGAAATTCAGTTGAGAGATACTCTCCACCTTGATCGGTTCTCAATGTCTTAATAAAATATCCACTTTCTTTTTCAACTTTTGCCTTGAACTCTTTGAAAACAACAAATGTATCAGATTTGTATTTTAAGAAATAAACCCATGCTTTTCTGTTGAAATCATCAATAAATGTTATGAAATAGAGTTTTCTACTTATGGAAGGTGTTTGCATAGGTCCACAAATGTCTGAATGTACTATCTCTAATGGTTATTTTGCTCTATATGACTCCCCAACTGGAAATGATTTCCTATGTTGCTTTGCCAATATACAACTCTCACATGTGGTTTTAAGTGGCTCTATTTGTGGCAACCCATATACCATTTTCTTCTTGTATAACAGTTGTAATCCTTTGAAGTTTAAAGCCTAAGCTTTAAATGCCATAGCCAAGATTCATTTTTGTATGAGGCTTTAAAAGCTATTTCAGCAACCTTTTGTAAACCTTGTGGCTCTATCATTAATCCACTTTGAATTCTTAATGGGAACATCCTATTCTTAGTCATTTCAACTCTTGCAATCAGCCTATTGCTTGGTTTCTTATCTAGGATCACACATTCACCATTCTCAAAGTGTACTCTATAACCCTTTTGTACCAATTGCCCAATGCTTATAAGGTTGTGTTGTAATCCAGGAACATAGTAAACATCTGAAATTTGTTTATCTTTGCCTTGTTTTGTTTTTATGTTAATTGATCCTTTGCCCATAACTAAAACTCTTTGATCATTTCCTAGTTTAACTTCTGATTTTACTGAATCATCCATTGTTGCAAACATCTCCTTTTTACAAATCATATGGTTACTACACCCACTATCTAAGAACCACAGTTCTTTAGAACTTTCTTGTGCTACATTGCATGCTATGAATATTGTGTCCTGTTCACTATTGTTTGACTGATTTTCATTTGTAAAATGTGCCTTTTGCTTATTCAAATCATATTGTTTTTTCCTACATTCTGATGCATAATGCCCAAATTTGCTATAGTAATGACATTGGATGTTGGATTTGTCATACCTTTCTCCTTGATGATAGCTTTGAGAGTGACTGCTCCCCCTTCCTCTTGTTGATGTAGAATGGGCATGTGGGCTTGATGGTGGTTTTCTACTTTCAAATTGTGTGTTTTCTCTTCCTCCTCTTGATGAGAAACGTCCTCTGCCTCTGCTGTTGTTTGATCTCCCTCTTGACTTGCCAAATGAGAGCTGAGTCTTGAATGCATTCTCAAATGATGATGACCTTGTTCGGTTCAATCTTTGCTCATGGACTAAAAGTGATCCCATTAATTCATCTACTGATAACTGAGAAAGATCTTTAGCCTCTTGAATAGCTATTACTACAACATCAAATTTAGCAGGCAGACTTCTAAGTATTTTTTCCACAATCTTTTGATCTTCAACAGTGTCTCCATAGGTCCTTAACTGATTTACTATAGACATTGCATGAGTGAAAAATGCATCTATTGAATCTGAGTCTTTCATTTGTAAATTTTCAAAATCCCTTCTAAGTATCTGCAATTTTGCCATTATTACCTTGCCTGTGCCTTGGTATGTTGTTTGCAAACTGTCCCATGCTTGTTTTGATCTTGTGGCAGCTGCAACCTTTGGAAAGATTGATTCTTCCATTGCTTGTTGAATGAAAAATAGTGCCTTTGCATCCTTCTTCTTATTTTCCTTCAATAAATCCTTATCTACTTGTGAAAGGGCCTGATATGCCTGCTGATCTGGTGGTTCAGGAAACCCATTTTCCACTAAATCTTAAGCATCATGTGAACAAAAAAGAGTCTTCATTTTTATGCTCCAATAGTCATAATTTTTGCCATTAAAGATTGGAATCTGAGGCTGGGAAATACTCCCACTGGTTCCTGCCATGGTTTACCAGTAATACTTTTTTTTTATAAACCCTTTTCTTTCTTTTCTGATTTGCTCTTTACCCAGAATGAAATTCATCCAGGAAACAATACCCAGATCCTTTTTGTGCTTCAATCTCCAGTAGACCTTTTCCCTTCAATAACCAGTGCTTCAATCTCTTGCTCTGATACCAATTTGATGGAGGAAGATACACACATACAATGTTGGAGATAACAGAACAGAGTAAACAGAGTATCGATCCTCAGAAATAATAATAATTATATATATATTAATGCCAAGTTTTTTCAAATTTACAGAGCTACCAGTATGTTCACATTATCACCTATATTTCTTGCAGAGATAGAGTTCTATTTTTCGCGTACCAAACTGAGAAAACATTCCTTTTTACAAAAAGAATTCTGCTCTAGAAACATTTGGAATTTCCTGGAGAATGTCGGATTAAGAAAAACGATAAAGAAAAAATAATATAAAATATGCTGCATTTAATATGGTGGTTGGCAGAAGAAAAAGAGGCTGTCACATGATCGCATGAATAAAATAATGCTCATGCGATCATGCGACAAGAGCATTAGAGGGGACCCACGCGCTTTGGTTGCAATAGCAAAAGTTTTAAGGTTGTCGCATGATCGCATAAACCAAATAAGAGTTATGCGATCATGCGAAAAGCTGAAAGGAGAGGGCCCCACACAAAAGAAAAGCCTGTGAATATGCGCGGATAGTAAACAAAAAATGGTGGGCATTTATTGAGGTCGCATGATCGCAAGAGAGGAGAGAGAAGCCTTGTGATCATGCAACAAGGCATTGAGAAAGCCTACGGAAGGTGGGGAAGGTCAACGTCAGGGCAGAGAAGGCTGGTCGCATGATCGCAAGACTAGCAATACTGCCTTGTGATCATGCGACAAGGCAAAAAGTGCGGCCAGTTAGGAGGGAGAGAAGCACGGAGGACAGGGAAGATTAAATTATGTGCCCTGCTGGCATCCACGTCCTCCTAGCATTCACGTTCTTCGACAATCTCAGTATTATGTGTTTATGTGATGTTGTGGATCATTGGCTTCATGTTTAATTATCAGATCTGTGATTTAAGGTTCAAATTATGCTAAGTGGGTTTATGTTTATGAGTTCTGAACACAACTCATTCACCTAAACAAATAGAATAAATACATAGTTGAAGGCTTGAACCATTACCAAAGTTTGGTTAGTAAAAACTGATATATAAAGGATTTAGGACATCAAAAGACAAATTGAACCTAGAAATGTATCCTCACGTGCAGGGCATCCACGTCCTCCTAGCATTCACGTTCTTCAACAATCTTGGCATTATGTGTTTATGTGATGTTGTGGATCATTGGCTTCATGTTTAATTATCAGATCTGTGATTTAAGGTTCAAATTATGCTAAGTGGGTTTATGTTTATGAGTTTTGAACACAACTCATTCACCTAAACAAATAGAATAAATACATAGTTGAAGACTTGAACCATTACCAAAGTTTGGTTAGTAAAAACTGATATATAAAGGATTTAGGACATCAAAAGACAAATTGAACCTAGAAATGTATCCTCACGTGCTTTATGTGGCTAAATTGTGATTGTTAACAAGTCAATCCATATCGATGGAACATTTATCTCCTTTGGAAGCTGAAACTTGAAAGCTTGAAAACTGCCACTAAAAGAACGACCGCTGGACCTAGAAAAAACAATGCAGTTATTCGTCAAAGATGAAAAAGAATCACAATGTTAATAAATGTCATATAGACAGAGGAAACACCAATGACATAGCTCATAATTTCAACAGCAATTTTCCATTCTATAGATCTTTTCTAAATTACTGAATGTTGCAAATCATTTAAGCCGCCATAGTATATAACAGAGAATAAGAGAGTACAAACTAATGTTCTTCCTGAAACACAACAATCATCTTAATTCATTAACCATAGAAACAAAAGTGTACATCTCCCAGCAACAATGGCACAAGAAAATGGAATGGTTGGGCATCGGAAAAAGGTCCAACAGAAGCAATTAACTTGTAATGGTTTTGCTCTTCTAGACCTCTAATGTGGAAATGAACGTCATAAATTTTTATTGTGTTTAATATATGTTGAAGCTTATTTCTAAACAGTATGTCATGCACCTTAGAAAATACAAGGCGATTCATTAATCTAATTAGGGAGAGAGGTAGTAACATGAATTATCCCAAGGATCACTTTGCAAATTGTTGCCTCATTTTTGTTTTGGTAATTTGATGTAAACTGTTATTGTTTATTTTTATGTTGTCACTGTTATTTTCTTCTCCTATATGCTGTGACTGAATCCGAATCAATACTGAGTTTTTTACTTGCAGTTCTCAGAATGGAGAGTAGCCAGAATCAGTTTCGAGTTAGAGAGGGTTGTTTTGTTTAACTTGCAGCAACATAGGTGGCCTCCATTGGAATAACATTTTCGTTAAATCTTGGGAGATGTTTACTGAAAGAAGATTTATGCTCTAACCATGGTTGGGGTAACTTAGTGTATACTCCTTACATAGAAAATCAGTTTATAAGTTATCAGGCATATGCAGCCCTCAAATTTATCCCTGGAACATGAGCATATCTCCTGCAGACCTATAAGTGCACCACAAACCTTAAACAGAAAAAATTCCATTGTTATGTGCAAAATGCAAACAATCAAAAGAAATGAAATAAAAACGCTCTTACCTTCTTAAAACCAAAATCACTTAGAAAATGACATACTTATTGTATAAATAAAGCCTAGAAGAGTCATAAACTTTCTGAAAGCTTACCGTAGAATTCAATTGGATGTGGAAGTGGTCTCCAATTTGAGATCAAGTACGTGTTGAAAATCATGGCGTCTAACGACGTGTGAAAATGAATCTGCTTGCAGCGAACAGTCGAACCAAATGGAAGCTTTTATGATCCATTTCACTGTCTTTTCCTTCAAATCCTTGTCGAGCCTCCATGTAATCGGCTTTCCATAATCACCCTTGGCAAAGACAACACCTCCTTGCTCAGTGAAAGCTCTGCATGCCTTGACGTACCTACCACTCACGGATGAATACTTTGGAAGCTCGGTGCTATATACTGGCTTTCCGGTGGTAGAATCATACAAAGTCCTGTCTATTTTTGCATCGGTCCCATTGACAATTGACTGCTCAAAGCCCCAGTTGTTCTTAAACTTGTCAGTGGATACACTCAAAGAAATAGATTGGACGCCAAATCCATGCTCAGGGCCTACTATCAAACAGATCTTGGCCGGAAATTGTCGTTCAGATGGAGCACCGCAGCGCAATGGTGGAAGCACATCACCTGTTACATTATCAATCTGCACGCAAACTTCAATCCAATGTGCGCGAATGTCAACAACCTGTCCGAATTGAAGGATGCAATTTACCAGGTGTTAAGCCGAATTCCACTGGAGCTGGCCTTTAGGTGCTCCTGGCTTTTTCAATGAGCCGAGTAAAGAATAGGAGGCAATCCTCCAAAATCCCCCAACGCTTGAGCCGTATGAGACTTTGAATGCCGTGAGAGAAACACTATTGTACATGAAGTACGATGCTAAAAAATGCATGAGACGATGGGTTCCTGCAGGTCCAATGAATAACAGAGTCTCTTCTCGTGCTTGCACCAATTGTTTGGGAATCCGTCCATTTCGTACATATTCTTCATCAGGCCCTCTATGGGTGGAGAAAAATGAACACATTGAAGAGAAAAGAGAGTTGAAAACTCGTTTGTATTTCGTGGATTCAATTTTGGCTGCTCTGACCAGGTTACTCCTACTCTCCGAGGTGAATTTTAACACGGAGTAGCCTGTTGAGCTTGAAAATGGTAGATATAAACCCAAAAAGATGTAGGAGAGCAGTGGAAGCAAATTGTCTTGCATGGACTCGTCATTACAATTCAAAATATTATACATCCCCAAATCCAATACCAATTTAGGATGATCATCTGAACTTTCTTATAATCCTAAACGGAGAACCATCATTCCATTCTCAGACACAGGATATGCGCGATACCATAGAACAGGATCAAACCCTAGAATACTGTCTTCCCTTGATTGACATGCCTGGTATATAAAGCTGTAAAAATCAGTGGACTCCATAACTGGACTAAAAATAAAGATTCACAGCGATATGGTTTGTTGGAATCCAGATTAAATTTTCCGTAATGTAGATTTGAAAATTACCGTGTATGGTTTATTACAATTTTATACCTCTCGCAACTTGGACATCCAAAGAGTCATTGGAATTGTAAACTTGAAGAGACACCAGTGTCTTTTGACCTTCTGCCTCCAAAAATTCAACGCTCTACTTTGCAGAAGCACATTATTCACAAATTCAATAGTCATCTGATCATCCTTTCCTCTTCCAGACGTGTTTATATGGCATTTATGTAATTTATAGTGCCTATTATACCCACTTTACATGACCAATATATTTACAATATTTATCCTCTTAATATTTTGTATGTCTTGGAACACTTTTCGAATATGTTGGAATATAATAACATAATTTTAAAAAGATTTACAAAGGGAACAACACTTTCATTCTAATATACTCAACAGCAAATCTATTATGATATTATTATTAAAATTAAATTGTACGGGTGTTGAATAATAGTAATGATTTTGTGGGATTGTGTGTAAATGATAGTTATGCTATGCTAATCTATTTTGAGAACTTGACATTGGACCTTATATTGTGGTATAATCATACATTACATTTGGATCTATAAATGACTTAGATTAAGATATCTTAAATATCAAAATCAAATTGTTTTGAGTGGATATTATATGTAAGAAAATTGTATATGAAATATGAATGATATAAGAATAAAACTAAAAAATACAAAATTGAAAGAAACTGTAATATCCCTACTTAGCCTCAATGGTTTGTAAAGAAAACTTCTACATAATGCTTGCTAAAACTAATCATAATATGATGGATCAAAATGCTCATATTTTTTCAAACTACTGTGCTTCTAGAGTATTTGATTTGGACAACTGAAAACAACTAGAAAAGAGAGTTTATGCTTTGCTTATGTAATCAGGCGCCCTTTTAAAGTATTATTCTCCACATAGCAGCTCTCATAAGTTAAATGCATATGTTTGGTCCTAGACACAATGCACTATCTCAACCTTTGGTTCTACCGATATGTATTGTTGGATGATATATTGCTAAAACTTCTCACATTTTTCCATCACAGGTTCACGACAGTCATCAGATCTAATGTGACTTTACCCACTCTATAGTCATACTCCACAACATGCCAGAGCTACATGGCATTCATTCGTCAAGCCACGTCGATGAATAAAGATCTTAAAACTTCCTTTCACGAGTTTACGAGAATCATTGGATGGACTATCAGATATGATCTGGGGATAATCTCACTTAAGCGTAAAATCTAGTGGGTCCACCATCTGTCATCTTCCATTAGTATCGAATAAGAAACCACCAAGTAGAGAAAAGCGCAGAAAGATAAAGTAACAACTAGACACATTATGTGGGTCCAGAAAACCGTGAACGTAATAGATTTTAGTTGATAAAATAAAGATACCACTGGGAATACATATAACATAAAGTCATAACATTAGGAAAACAAGAGGGACCCATTTCAACGACATAAAAACCCTTCATTAAACACTTGAAAAAGTAACACAAAAATATAATATAGAAGGGTAATCTGGGGTTTTCAAGGGATTTTTTTGACACTTAGAGAAAATTATATCATTTTTCAAGGATTTTTTAGAAAAAAATAAAAGTTGTGCAACAAGCTCTATCATTTTGATGATATATATTCTTTGATTTATCCCAAACTTCTTTAGATGATTTATAATCTATTACTTTCACAAAAAAAATCCTTAGAGAAGCTATTCAAAATTGCAAACTTTTCTTTTATGTTAATTTTATATACCATTTTATCATTTGGATCCTTAGGTAGGCTATAGGGTGCAATATATCCATTTTTAATAGAAGCCCACACATCAACACTTATTGACAATAAATAGGTTTTCTTCATCACCTCCAAAAATGCAGTCTTGACCATAAAATATAAGTACTTTAAAAGAACTATCTTGAGCCATTATGAATATGTATTCCACTAAGAAAGATCCACCTAAGGTTGTTAAACAAAGTACAATGCACCTTGCTCTGATACCACTTGTTGGAATACCAAAGCTACTAAGAGGGTCATGAATTAGTAGCTTAAAAAATACAACGAAAATTCTTTTAATGACTTAAACATCAAAGTGTATGAAATAATGAAATAACACAACCCAAAAAAGATTAACACAGGATTTGTAGTGGAAAACCCTATAGGGTGAAAAACCACTTTCAACTTGTCTTTTATTAAGCCTCTAAAGAAAATGTTCTAGAGTTGAAATTCTAGAAAGGACCAGCACCCTTTACACATTTTAGGAACACCTACCCCAAGGAACACCCATCCCTTAGAATTGTAAAGTACCTAGTTCATGAAACACCAACTCCATAAAAATATAGAAGCACCCACTTCTATTTTACAAACTATAGAAGATTGATCAGAAGTCTAGTCTATTACAATATAAATATTTTGAATACAAATCTCAGAAACATACATTAGAATTTTCAAATAACAAATACTCTTCCAACTGTTGCAATAACCTTTGAGATACTCACAAATATTGCTTTAATTAGTCTGTCACCACTTCATCTGAGATCCTTGACATTCACTGCTTTCTAGAAGACTAAACCCTTATGATGTCAATTAACATCAGAGATATAAATTTTAAGGTGAAACCATTACTGTATTTGATAAATAATACACATTCATAGTCTGATCCAAACACTCTCTGATGTACTTTATGATAGGATCAAATATAAATAAAACTTTCACTCATAATTCAATGAGAAACTTTGTATTGACTCTAATTAGTATTTCATCTGCATGTATAAACACTAGATATTGATAGAAATAGAGGGTCTTCAAGAGAAAAAATAACATTACCAATAATAATTTCTTACTCTTCATATTTATAATCTTAGCATGATTCAATCATAGATCAACTTCTTGCCACCAGGCTTTCACCATCTTTAGAATACATCATTTTTTTCTTTTTCACATATACAGTCTCTTTCTTTTACTCATGAGTAGATCAATTTAAATTCATTTCCAAAAATGATGGAAGCAAAGACAAGTATTGACTCAGTGCAATGAAATAATAAGCACAAAACAAAAACCAAAAAGTGATTAACTGTGTTGATTTAGAAATATAAATTTGTTTACATTAAAACCTTGCCATAGAGCTTCTTGTGCTCCCTTCTTCAAGAAAAAGTATTCTCATCTTCAAAAAAGAGTATATATTTCATTCATTAAAAATATAGAGTATTTTCTCTTTTTTCAAAACAAAAATGTTTCCAGCAAAGATCAGGCTTCTAGAATAACCTAGGAAAAATCCTCTAGATGCATCAGAAGCAAAATGAAAGAAGATAGAAGTAAAATAGAGTAAATGTGATAGGTGGAGAAGTTGGTAGAAGTAGAAGGGAAGATTATATGTGCACAGCTCCAGAGCCCATGTACACCAACACTCCCCCTTAATGTTCATTGTCATGTATATCTGCAATCCCAATTCCTTCCCAAAGATGCTCAAAAGGATTCTTTGAAAGTGGTTTTGTAAATATATCTACCAATTGTTCTTTTGACCTACAAAACTCAAGGTGAATGTTAGCATTGTTCACCAATGCTCAAATATAATGATACCTTATATCAAATTGTTTTCTACTTTGATGAAAGACATGATTTTTAGATAAAGTAATTGCTGAATTATTATCATGATATATGTTTGTAGCTTCCTCTTGTGGATGCCTCAAATCTGAAAGTACTCTTCTCATCCACATTGCTTGGCAAGTTTCTGATGTAGCTGCAACATATTCCACTTCAGCTGATGAGAGTGTTACAATTGGTTGTTTCTTTGACGATCATTTCCTAATTTAACCTATGCTTTTACAGATTCATCCATGGTTGAAAATATCTCCTTACTTGCACTCATGTGGTTACTACAACCACTATCTAGGAGCCATACTTCTTTGGAACTCTCATTTGTTCACTAGTCTTGGGCTGGTTCTCATTTGTAAAATGTGTCTTTTGCTTATTCATGTCATATTGTCTTTTTCTACATTTAGATGAAAAGTGCCCAAATTTGTTACAATAATAATATTGGATGTTAGATTTTGTCATAGTTTTCTCTTTGATGATGACCATGAGGATGATTGCTCCCCCTTCCTCTTGATGATGTGGAATGAGCTTGTGAACTTGATGCTGGTATTCTACTCTCAAATTGTGTGTTTTCTCTTCCTCCTCTTGGTGCAAAATGTTCTCTGCCTCTATTGTTATTTGATCTCCCTCTTGTTCTGCCAAATAAAAGTTGAGTCTTGAATGCATTCTCAAATGATTATATCCTTGATCAATTCAACCTTTGCTCATGTCCCAAGAGTGATCCCATTAACTCATCTACTGATAGCTAAGAGAGATCTTTAACTTCCTCAATGGTTCCTACAACTGAATGAAACTTTGTAGGTAAACTTCTAAGTATTTTCTATAGCACTTGTTGATCCCCAAGAGTTTCTCCATAAGATCTAATCTGATTTACTATTCCCATTGCATGAGTAAAGAATGAATCTATAGAATCAGAGTCTTTCATTTACAAAATTTCAGTGTCTCTTGTAAGATTTTGTAATTTTGTTGTTTTTACCTTTCTTGTAGCTTGTTATGTAATTTGCAAATTTTTCCATACTTGCTTTGGTCTTGTGGTAGCTCCAACCTTTGGAAATATTGAGTCCTCCATTGCATGCTGGATAAACAATTGTGCCTTAGCATCTTCTTCTTATTTTCTTTCAACAAATCATTTTCAGCTTGTGAAAGAGCCTAATATGCTAGCTGGTCTGCTAGTTCAGGAAACCCATTTTCAACCAAATTCCAAATATCCTGAGAATGAAAGAGGGTTTTCATTTTAATGCTCCAAAACTCATAATTTTTGTCATTAAAGATTGAAATTTAGCGCTGTAAAACGCTTCCTGCCATAATTTTCAAAACAAACCTCTCTTGGGCTATGATCTTCCCTTTTAACAATGACTACAATTTCCAAACACACAACAAATGTAATTAAATAACTAGACGCATGCAGATCACGCCCTTTTAAAAAAAAAAGAAAAAACTTCTCTTTCCAAATCTAGTTTAAAAGATAAAAATCCCTTTTATCATCAACAATATAAATATATTTATAGATTCCAAAACCACTGTTCTATGTTCTTTTCTATTAAGTGACCAGGAAAATATGAAGGCATCAACATTCACGCTTCCAGTGTTTTTCCTCTAGCGATATAATCTGGAATTAAATCTCCTTAAAAACTCCTGCGGTCTCTGAATAGCGATTTCTCCTTTCCACAGTCAAGTGAATCAAATAGCTCTGCCCTTCTATTTGGGATTTCTTCCACTTAAACGTTTGTTTCCTTTTATGGGCAATAAGGAGTCTTCAATTTTCAGATTTCAGCAATCACTCAGTCCTTGGCAAGTAATGTCCTTTACTACCTGACTTTGACTTAGGCTTTGATACCAGTTTGATGGAAGCAGAGACAAGTATTGACCCAGTGCAATGAAAGAATAAACATAGAACATAAACAAAAAAGTGATGTGTTGATTGAGAAATATAAATTTGTTTACATTAAAATCCTGCCATAGAGCTACCTGTGCTCTATTCTTCGAAACAGGGTATTCTCATCTTCAAAATAGAGTATATATTTCATTCATTAAAAATAGAGAGTATTTTCTCCTTTTTCAAAACAAAACCTTTCCAGCCAAGATGAGGCTTCTAGAATAACCTAGAAAGAACCGTCTCGATGCATGAGAAGCAAAATGAAAGAAGATAGAAGAAAACTGAAGTAAATGCAATAGGTGATAAAGTTGGTAGAAACAGGGAAGATTAAATGTGCGCAACTGGAGTCCGCATAGAGCAACAAAAAAACAAGAATCTACACTTTTCATATTCTCTCAGTTCTATATACTAGTAATTGTAACTCGGTTTGCAATTTGTATGCCAAATATATTGTGGATTTGACTAACAAGAGAAATGTTTTTAATGGATGAAATAATAATTTTTAGTGTTGAAATGTTTGATTCTAAATACCAATTACATTAATATTCAAAATATGATTTACTAATAAAAAATAATTATGTATTATTCAAAATATAAATGAAATGTAAAACTTGTTATTATTATTGATTGTTTGACCATTAAATCAATATTATTTTACATCTTAGGAATTCCAACTTCAATACCCAATGAACCTTAGAGCTAACTCTAACCTTAATTCAACTATAATATAATGAAATTTTTAAATGTAACAAAAGAATAGATTTTCTAAGATCAATTTTATTTACATTATTTTAATATCATAAAATTTTAAAATATAACAAATTTGTAACTAAATATTGTAAAGAAAATAAGTGTAATTTTTTTCTTATTTATTTAAAGAATATTATAAATAGTTTCATAATAATTCTAAAATAAATTTTTCTAAGATCATTTTTTCACATTATTTTAATATAATGAAATTTTAAAATATAATAAATTTTTAACTAAATGTTGTAAAGGAACAATAAGTGTAAATTGTTTCTTATTTATTTAAAGAATATTATAGATAGTTTTATAATAATTTTAAAATATTTTTATTTTTATTTTCTATAATAATAATTAAATGTATATATTTTTTAATATAATTATTCACTATATAAAAATTGTAAACTAAAACTATTTATAGGCGGACAAAAAATATGTCTAGAATTAAGATGCTAATGGGAACGTTTAACTTTTCAACTTTTCTGGCAACTTGATTAATTATTCTCCTACCACCAATAGTTGTCATCCAAGCCACCTTCACATGCGTAGGTGACATTAATTTTGATAGTATGCAGTGATCCATGTGTTTCGTGCCTCAAGATGTCAAGATGCATGCGCGAGGATCTGACGATGGTCGTCTATGCGCGTTGAGGGAAGATAACCATTGCGATCATGCGATAGCCACACATTCATGAGACAAATTTCTGAGGAATTTAGCCAAAAAATAAAATTGTCATTAATGGAGGCTCCAAGTAACTGAGATTGTCATGGCTAGAATAGGCGTTTGCATTTGCTGATATGGATTTTCATTCATATTCTTTAGGTTTTCCAGGGAAACCATTATTTCCATAATTTTCAAAGAATTATTTAATCACCTTTATATATCATTATGGCACGTCTTTCTCTCAAATATTGAAATTGTGCATGCTTCATGGTTTGAAGACACCTCGCATTTTATTTTGGATAGATGGCATTGAATTTTGATAAAGCTTGTACTTAAAATTGGGAGTTTTTTGTGCAAAATCTCTTCTTTATTTTTTCTAATTGAAAAATCTTTCCTAGCATACTTGGTAGAATGCAAGATCTAGTTGAATCCCTCTACAATTTTTTTGGTCATTCCAAGCATTACTGTTCTGCTCATGATCGAATATGATAATACTTTTCTTAGTAATAGCATGTTGCATAGCTTTAATGTGAAAAAGCCATGCAATTGCAATTTGCGATAATCTCCAAATGAGAAGACTAGGACCTTGTGCCATTTTAGAAAAATATGGGAACAATTCCTATAAGGTAGATATGCCTAGAAATATAGGACTCTCTCTAGTATTCAACATTGCAGACTTAGTACCATACAAAGGACCAATCCCAATAGAACATTATGGATAGTCCAAAGATGAAAAAAATATGAGTTTCCATTCAAACCAAGACCATAGGAAGAGAAGATCTTAAACTTTAGGGTAGCTAACAATACATGACATAAGGTGTACATAGAGTATCTCATCAAGTGGTAGGTAATGGAAGAATCAAAGGCTACATGGGTACCTAAGATAGATTTCCATAAGATGGGTATCGATCCTAAATTGGTCTCTTTAATAGTGACATAACTCATTTTGTATTGGGGAGAATGGTGCAGGAGCACCTAAGGTACTAACCAAGTGCCTTAACAATTTTCACTTGTACTGACTCTAGCCAGGTCAGTTACTTAGGAAATAATCCCAGAGAGTCTTTATAAATTTTTTGGTTTTTTAGGTTATTGGTGATTAAGTTTGTGATGTTTAAGTCTTAGTTAGTCATAGGGTGTACTTGGTTGGTAGAGGAGCCTACGTAGGTGAGACTAGTTCCAAGGTGCAAAAGAACTCCAAATCTTTGGACTAAGGAAAATTAATCCTAAATTGGCCTAGGTTAGGTTTTCTCTTCATTATAGATAGGTTAGATAACCTTAGGTAGAAAGAAGTACAACAATTGCAAAGTTCACAAAAGGTTATCATGACAGCTTTTGCAACTTTGTAAAGTTACTCGACAACTTTTGTTCTAGAAGGCTAAATGAAGGAACTAGGTGATTTGAAGAACTCAACTACCTTAAACATGCAGAAAGGGAGTATTTAAGCCTCCTAGAGCTCTAATCTCAAGTTTTGATACTTTAAGGAACCTTTTTGGTATTACAATAAAGTACATTTTTTAGATAATTATACCACAGTTTGACTGTGATGTTGTACGTGTTGTATCTAATCGAATAGTATTGCATTTTTGTTGTAAAATCTCTTTTTCATAAGTTTTTTTCATCATCTCTATAAAGTTTTATGAGTTTGTATCTAGATTAGTTTGTTTTGTTTCCATTTCTTTACTTTAGCCAATTCACTGGCTTGTATATAGGTTGCAGTCTTAAACTGACCCCCCCCATAAAATCCCACAATGTTTTCATCATGACCTTTTGGGACATGAAATTGGAGTCAATGTACACTATACATAGTTAGGATGGAGGCCAAAAGATGATTTTTGTTAATTTTGTGACCTTGCCCTAGGTGAGCCTTGCCAATGCCCAGCTAGGAACAAGAAAGTTGAATGTAAGGTTACTTGCAGGGGTGTCTATACAATTATGATTCCAAGAATTTGAAGATGTGCATTGGGACTAGACATAGCCCTAGTGAAGAGATAATGGCTAGTTGTCTTAGCTTTAACATTTTTACTTTTTCCTACATCTCATTTGGATTCCAATGAGAGTTCTAAAACCAATCTTATGTCACTTCTTCCTTTACAACCATCACATTCTCCAAAACTTATTTCTTTCCTGTGTTTAAGAGTTCCAAGTTGCTTGTCAAATTCTTACGGGTGTTCAAGAACTAAGATTTACTTCCAACTTCTCGGAAGGTATGTGAATTTTAAGATTTTTGTAAGGAAATGTTTTTTACAGCCAGTTATTGATTTCACTATACTTCTTAATTTTGATACCAAAATGAAAATCGAGTTGACAACATTTTGGGAAAAAAAATTGGACATTTGCATGACAAAATAGACAAAAGGATAAATGTGGGGACACAAAAGGAAAAGGTAAAAGTTGTAACTATTACATCAAATTCTAATGGTTGTTTTGGAACAATGTTTTTGTTTTTGATCAACTAAAAATAACATGCCAAAGATTTGCAATTCTTAGGAAAGTTTACTCTACTCTTACCATTTTTACTTCGAGAGGGACAATGGAACAATGAATAACTTGATTGATCCATTAATTAAAAATAATTTGATTCTTGAAATTGACTTGTATCATCATTTTCCCCTACAAACGAATGTGAAAGAAATTTTAATAAGCACCTAAATCACTTAAAGATTTCAGAAAAGCTTAGCTCTCACTTGAAACATAATACTTGTCAATAAAATTCTTCCATTCTCATCACTTTTTTTATTAAAACATTTTTTTCAAATGTTGTCTTTCTACCTCCTCCTTGACAAGCTCTATTTATTAGAGCTTGAAATCATTTTTAGTTGTGTAATACTATATCTCTTCCCATTTGCACTTCATACATCATGCTTGTGTTTCAAGATTACACATTTATGCAATCGTAGCACATCACGAGAAGACATAGTTTATGGTTGTCTATGAAAATATTCATGCATCTTATCTATGATTTGCATTTTTACGTAAGTTGACCTAGATTTTTCAAAGAAGGTTCTACCGCCATTTCTTTTGAAATTTTGCACCTTTTTCAAAAAAACTCATTTATGTATAAATATCTTATAATTATTTTGATCCATGAAATGACATATTCAACTACTACAACTCAAAATGAGACCACATTTATTAAGGCATTTTGTGAACAATTATTATATGATTCCATATTTTTCAATGCATGCGTCTACCATCTTCTGCAATTTGAGTTGCAATGACCAATATTGCACGTGCAATTTGATTTTGCTCGACAATTTCTAAAGCCTTTTTAAAAAACCCATTGTGTGCATTTCTAAAATTTATTGCAATAAATGAGATTTGCCTCTCTTTAATTTTCAAACAGCTTGTACTCTGTGTATATGCTTTAATCGACATCTATAAATTGTTTGGAAGCTCTCATTATTTTTCAAATGATTAGGTTACTGAGAAACACTATCTACTAACTGCATATGCTTTGACTGTTGGCGTATTTCAATACTTATTTGGGTGTACGTTAGTTTAATAAATTAGGTGAAATATAATGTGAGTAATTATCAAATAAAGTAGTTGGGAAGTTATTACCGTAGATTAGTTATGTTATGGAAATAACGCTCTATAAAGCCATTTCAGAATTGATGTAAATTCATCTAATGAAAATCAGATTATATCAATTGAATATCGATCTATATTTTCTGCTTTTACATATATCTTTAAGTTTTCTCTATTATTTTGGTATCAGAGCATGTTTATGATTCAGTGTTGAGAGAAGGTATTCAGTATTTTGTGTGAAGCTGCAGGATATGCGCTGGTGAACTATGTTCAGAAGCGAATACCAGTGATTACGGATATGAGATTTGTTAAAGTGTACAGATCGATAGTTGTTCTTTGTTAAGGAAACATATGTGAACACACGCAATGTGATTTTTTCATATTCTCTCATGATTCAAATTCAACCAATTCATAGAACGTACAGTTCTGTCAAGGAGACAGGATGATAGTCACAACCATAGATGTTCCAGCATTCAACTTGAGGTACGATTGCGATCAACATGAGAATCCTGTGACAAAGACATTATAATTCTTCAATAATCATGCGTTTAAGATTGTTTGATCACTTTGAATCCTAATCATTGATTGGCATATAAAGAGAGCAAAGTTGGATACTGCAGTTATCATGTGTCAAAAACGATACATTTCGTTGTCGCCGCTTTTGAGTTTGTTGAAGATTTTGATCAAAATCGATAGAAAATTCCTTCATCGATTTTTTTATAACTTTGTTTATTTGTTTGATAATTATCATATGCAATTTTCTTTAGAACAGATTCTAACAAGTCTTTAACAATCTTACAAGTATAATCCGTTCCAAATATCGACTGGTCAATAGATCCATAAAATCGATAACCACTTAACCAAAACCGATAACCAGAAAGTTTTCATCGGTCCTGAAATTTGATCTGTTAGACTAACTTGGATCTGTTATATTCCAAACATAATTAATTATCAAAATATTCAAATTGAATTCACATTTCTGAATAGAGCCGATAACGATTCATTTCCAACTGTCCTATTCAAAAACTGAAATTCTCAAATCAATCACTTAAGTTCGATTTTGAGAGAATTATAAATGTTAATTAGTAATAAACTTCACACTGATATTTACTAATCAACCGTGATTTGTATTTTGTATAATGTAGATTGGTCATATCTTTTACAAATTCGATGTCGTTCCTTTCTTATCACTGTGTATTAATTTAGGAATATATGTATTGTTTTGTTTTGTCAATCTGAAATAAACAACTGATATTTTAGTTCACTTCACCTGTAGCTGTTCTGTTATCAAACAAAGTTCCTGTCGCCCAAATGACAGGAAGTAGCTTCAATTACTGTAGCACCCAATGAAGATGGATTTGAGATAGCCTGTTCAAAACATTAATACGTTTCCTTAAAACACTGAGCGACTGATAAACCAGATTGACTACATTCACATCAATGAAAAAAAAAAGGCTTAACAAGGCTTCCACACAAAAATCTTGGTGTTATGTGTTTATGTGATGGTGTGGATCATTGGTTTCATGTTTAATTATCAGATATGTGATTTAAGATTCAAATAATGCTAGGGGGTTTATGTTTATGAGTTCTGATCACAACTGATTCAACTAAACAAATAGAATAAATACGCAGTTGAAGGCTTGAACCATTACCAAAGTTTGGTAAGTAAAAACTGATAGATAAAGGATTTAGCACATCAAAAGACAAATTGAACCTATAAATGCATACTTATATGCTTTAAGTGGCTAAATTGTGATTGTTAACAAGTCAATGCATATAGAGGGAACATTTATCTCCTTTCGAAGCTCAAACTTGAAAGCTTGAAAACTGCCACTAACAGAACGACCGCTTGACCTAGAAAAAACAATGCAATTATTCGTCAAAGATATGAAAGAATTACAATGTTAATAAATGTCATATAGACAGAGGAAACACCAATGACATAGTTCATAATTTCAACATCAATTTTCCATTCTATACGTCTTTTCTTAATTACTGAATGTTGTAAATCATTTAAGCCGCCATAGTATATAACAGTGAATAAGAGAGTACAAACTACTGTTCTTCCTGAAACACAATAATTTATCTTAATTCATTAAGCATAGAAAAAAATGTACATCTCCCAGCAACAATGGCACAAGAGAATGGAATGGTTGGGCATCGGAAATAGGTCCAACAGAAGCAACCTTTAATGGTTTTGCACTCCTAGACCTCTAATGTGGAAATGAACGTCATAAATTTTTATTGTGTTTAATACAAGTTGAAGCTTATTTCTAAACAGTATGTCATGCACCTTAGAAAATACAAGGCGATTCATTCATCTAATTAGGGAGAGAGGTAGTAACGTGAATTATCCCAATGATTACTTTGCAAATTGTTGCCTCATTTTTGTTTTGGTAGTTTGATGTAAACTGTTATTGTTTATTTTTATGTTGTAACTGTTATTTTCTTCTCCTATATGCTGTGACTGAATCCTCATCAATAGTGAGTTTTTTACTTGCAGTTCTCAGAATGGAGAGTAGCCAGAATCAGTTTTTAGTTAGAGAGGGTTGTTTTGTTTAACTTACAGCAACATAGGTGGTCTCCGTTGGAATAAGATTTTAGTTGAAGCTTGGGAGATGTTTACTGAAAGAAGATTTATTCTCAAACCATGGTTGGAGGTAACTTAGTGTATACTCTTTACATAGAAAAGTAGTTTATGAGTTATCAGGTATATACAGCCCTTAAATTTATCCCTGGAACAGGAGCATAATCTCCTGTAGACCTATAAGTTCACCACAAATCTTAAACAGAAAAATTTACATTGTTATGTGCAAAATGCAAACAATCAAAAGAAATGAAATAAAAACGCTCTTAGTCTTCTTAAAACCAAAATCACTTAGAAAATGACATACTTATTGTATAAATAAAGCCTAGAAGAGTCATAAACTTTCTGAAAGCTTACCGTAGAATTCAATTGGATGTGGAAGTGGTCTCCAATTTGAGATCAAGTACGTGTTGAAAATCATGGCGTCTAACGACGTGTGAAAATAAATCTGATTGCAGCGAACAGTCGAACCAAATGGAAGCTTTTACGATCCATTTCACTGTCTTTTCCTTCAAATCCTTGCCGAGCCTCCATATAATGGGCTTTCCATAATCATCCTTGGCAAAGACAACAGCTCGTTGCTCAGTGAAAGCTCTACATGCTTTGAAGTACCTACCACTCACGGATGAATACATTGGAAGCTCAGTGCTATATGCCGGCTTTCCGGTGGTGGAATCATACAAAGTCCAGTCTAATTTTGCATCGGTCCCATTGACAATTGACTGCTCAAAGCCCCAGTTGTTCTTAAACTTGTGAGTAGACACACTCAAAGAAACAGATTGGACGCCAAATCCATGCTCAGGGCCAACTGTCAAACAGATCTTGGCCGGAAATTGTCGTTCAGATGGATCACCACAGTCCATTGGTGGAAGCACATCACATGTTACATTATCAATCTGCAGGCAAACTTCAATCCAATGTGCGCGAATGTTAACAACATGTCCAATTTGAAGGATGCAATTTACCAGGTGTTGAGCCGAATTCCACTGGAGCTGGCCTTTAGGTGGCCTTATCTTTTCCAATGAGCCGAGTAGAGAATAGGATGCAATTCTCCAAAATCCCCCAACGCTTGAGCCGTATGAGACTTTGAAGGGCGTGCTATAAACACTATTGTACATTAAGTACGATGCTAAAAAATGCATGAAACGATAGGTTCCTGCAGGTCCAATCAATAACAGAGTCTCTTCTCGTGCTTGCATCAATTTTTTGGGAATCCGTCCATTTCGTACATATTCTTCATCAGGCCCACAATGGGTGGAGAAAAATGAACACATTGAAGAGAAAAGAGAGTTGAAAACTCGTTTGTATTTCGTGGATTCAATTATGTTACTCCTAATTTCCGAGGTGAATTTTAACACGGAGTAGCGTGTCGAGCTTGAAAAATGTAGATATAAACCCAAAAAGATGTAGTAGAGCAGTGGAAGCAAATTGTTTTGGATGGACTCTTCATTACAATTCAAAATGTTATACATGCCCAAATCCAATACCAATTTAGGAGGACAATATGAACTTTCATATAATCCTAAACTGAGAACCATCACTCCATTCTCAGACACACGATCTGCGCGATACCATAGAACAGGATCAAACCCTAGAATAGTACTGTCTTCCCTTGAATGGCATGCCTTGTATATAAAGTTGTAAAAATCAGGGGACTCCATAACTGGACTAATACTAAAGCTTTCACAGCGATATGGTTTGTTGGAATTCAGATTAAATTTTCCGTCATGTAGATTTGAAAATTACCGTGTATGGTTTGTTACAATTTTATACCTCTCGCAACTTGGACATCCAAAGAGTCATTGGAATTTTAAACTTGAAGAGCCGCCAGTGTCTTTTGACCTTCTGCCTCCAAAAATTCAACGCTCCACTTTGCAGAAGCATATTATTCACAAATTCAATAGTCATCTGATCACCCTTTCCTCTTCCAGACATGTTCATATGGCATTAATGTAAATCAGTACCTATTATTCCCACTTCCCATGACCAATATATTTACAATATTTATCCTCTTAATATTTTGTATGTCTTGGAACACTTTTTGAATATAATAACATAATTTTAAAAAGATTTACAAAGGGAACGATACTTTAATTCTAATATACTCAACATCAAATCTATTATGGTATTATTATTAAAACTAGCTAATATATGCTCTATATTTAAAATACACCCAGATGCATTGAGACGTTCAATTTTTTCAACTTTAATGTTATTAAAGGTAAATGATGAAAAAATTAAACACCTTGATGCATCGAGTATATATTAGCTAGTAGCAGTCATAAGGCATGTAAAACATTGAATAAATTAATCTGATTAGGGTTACAATTAGGATTCATATTCAAGGTTAACATTTACATAATGATTAGGGTTAGGGTTTGGTTTGGATTTTTTATTATGATTAGGTTAGGGTTACAATTAGAGTTAGGGTTAGGGTTATAATTATGGTCATATATAATATATATTATATATTATGATGATTTACATCATGGTTACGATTAGAGTTAGGGGTAGGGTTATAATTATGGTTATAGTTAATCCTAAATGTTACTCTAAATCCTAAGTGTAATGCTTGAACCCTAGCCCTAACCATAATAATAACCATGATTTAAGGTAACCCTAATCCTAACCATAATCCTAAATCCCAAATCCTAAATCCTAATCCTTAATGCTAACCCATATTCCTAAATACTAAACCCTAATGCTAATTGTTAAAAACTAATCCTAAATACTCAACTCTAATCTTAAATGATCATCCCTAAATCCTAAATCTTAACCTAAACCATAATCCCAAATGTAAAACCCTAATCGTAAATGGTAAACCCTAATCTTAAATGATAAACCCTAATTCTAAATGCACAACCCTAAATCCTGAATCCTTACCTAAACCACAATCTTAAATACTAAACCCTAATTGTAAATGCTAATCCACAATACTAATTATAATTATAAATGATTAACCGTAATCTTGAATCATAACCTTAATCCTAACCATAATTATAATCCTTAATCCTAAATTCTAAGCCTTGATCATAAATGCTAAACATTAATTGATAAACAATAATCCTAAATGTTAAACTTAAATCAAGGTTTAGCATTTAAGATTAGGGTTTAAGAATAGGATTAGGATTAGAGTTTAGCATTTAGGATGAGGGTTTAGCATTTAAACTTAGGGTTAGGATTATGGTTTAGTATATACAATTAGGGTTAGGATTATGTTTTAGCATTTACAATAGGGTTTAGTATCTATAATTAGAGTTTAATATTTATAATTAAGGTTTAGGTTAAGATTTAGGGTTTAGTATTTTTTATTTCACTTTAGCATTTATTATTATTGTTTAGCAATTATTAATTGGTATTTAGAATAAGGGTTTAACATTTAGAATTAAGGGTTATGATTAGGATTAGGGTTAGGGTATGTGTTTATATAATTATTAGTGTTATGCTTAGGGTTAGGGTTTATATTAGGGCTAGAATTAAAATTAGAGTTTAACATTTAGGATTAGGGTTTAGATTTTGCAATCAACAGTGCCTATTATTCCCACTTTCCATGACCAATATATTTACAATATTTATCCTCTTAATATTTTGTATGTCTTGGAACACTTTTTGAATATGTTGGAATAAAATAACACAATTTTAATAAGATTTACAAAGGGAACGACACTTTAATTCTAATACACTCAACTTCAAATCTATTATGGTATTATTATTAAAATTAAATTGTATGGGTGTTGAATAATAGTAATGATTTTGTGGGATTGTGTGTAAATGATAGTTATGCTATGCTAATCTATTTTGGGGACATGACATTAGACCTTATATTATGGTATAATCATGCATTACATTTGGATCTAACAATTAGACTTAGATTAATATATATTAAATATCAAAATCAAAATATTTTGAATGGATACTATATGTCATAAAATTGTGTATGAAATATGAATGATATGAGAATAAAACACAAAAACACAAAATTGAAAGAAACTGTAATATCCTTGCTTAGCCTCAATGGTTTGTAGAGAAAACTTCTGCATAATGCTTGCTTAAACGAATCATAATATGATGGATCAAAATGCTAATGTTTTTCCAAACTATGTAATGCTTTTGAAGTATTCAATTTGGAAAACTGAAAATAACTGGAAAAGAGAGTTGGCACTCTACTTATGCAATCAGACGCTCTCTAAAGTATTATTCTCCATATAGTAGCTCTCGTAAGTTAAATGTGTATGTTTGGTCCTAGACACGATCTTCCATCTCAATCTTTGGTCCTACTTATGTGTATTGTTGGATGATATATCATTAATGATGATGTGTGGTTCCTATTTAGGAACTCAATGTGGACGTCACTCAATACTTGAATGACAAAATCTAAAAAATTATAACTTTATGAATATAGAAATTATATATCTTAGGTTTTTTTTCAAATGGGATGTTAAAATGGATCCAAGTAAAGTGAAGGCAATATTCAAATGGCCTATACCTATATTAGTCATAGAAGTAAGAAGTTTCCATGATTCTTCAAGTTTTTATAGAAAATATATCAAATAATTTAGTCATATATGTGCAAATGTCATAGACACCATTAAAGGTAACAAGAAAATGAAGAACTTAAGTGGACTCAACAAGTTGATAAGAGTTTCCAAATTTGAAAAAGAGAGTGACTAAACAACCTATATGACCTTACCTGAATTCAATGAAGTCTTTCAAATAGAGTGTGATGCTTATGGAAGTATGGAAAGTCATTTTAGACTTGACAAGACACTAGACCAACTAAGAAGGTACTATTTTTTTTTGTCATAGATGCAAATAGATGTAAAAATGTTTGTGGAGTGGTAAACTATTTGTCAAATGGAAAATGGGAGCAACACTATTGTAGGACTATACCAACCTTTACCCATTCCCAATAGGCCTTGAGAATGCATTACCATGGACTTTGTCATCAATTTGTGAAAAATCCTAAGTTTTTTTTATTTAGTTTATGTAGTTCTTGATAGGTTTTCCAAGGTGGATCACTTCATTCCTTGCAAAAGGAAAAGAGATGCTTCATACAGTACAAGTTTTTTTTTTAAAGATATTGTTAGGCTACATGGGTCACCATTGAGCATAATTTATGATAGAGATAATAAGTTTCTAGAACACTTTTGCAAAACATTATGGAGAAAGCTTCGTACAAACATTAGTTTTAGCTAATTCTATCACTTTTGGATCTGAGGTAACCTACTAAGATGCCTTTCAAAATATCATCCTAAATAATAGGATCTTGAGCTACCTTAGGCAAAGTTTGACTATAATGATTCAATGAATAGGAGCATTGGTAAGAGTCCACTTCAAGTGGTCTATGGCATAAAAACAAGAAGAATATTTGAGCTACGAGACATAAGTGGTATGGAGAAACAAAGTGTAGATGGCGATCAATTTGTAACTTACATGAAAGTGATACATCAACTTGTGAAACAACTACAAGCTAGTATGAAAAAATAATAGAAAAAGGTAGATTTGTAAATCATAGTCAGTTATCTACATGATTCAATTCTTTATCCATTTTAGTATACTTAAACATAAAGCATAAACACATTGAAAGAACACAAGAACACATGAACACAACACCAATATTTTGGTTACGGGGAAACCCAAATAGGTAAAAACCCTGGTGGGAATTAACACCCACTAATATTTTGTACTAGTGTATTATGATCCTTGCTAGAAGATCCTTTACCCTATTAGGAGTATCTTTACAATATAATAAGTGTAGTAGACTTGGTCAAGGGTTGGAGCCTATTAGGAGTCTTTTACAATTGTCCCTATTAGGGGAGAGGATGCACTACCCAAGAGCTCACTGCTCAAAAGGGAAAAGGCTACAACCTTATGATTAATAAATACACACTATATCTGGATCTTGGTGAACTGCGCTTAGACCTGCTTGTCTGGATTAGTTCCAATGTATAGCACAAGTACTCTACTTGGTCACATTGACCTTCTTCTGATGGTTCCACACCTCACACACTATGCTTTTCTATGCTCAATCAACCATGAACCATGCTCTAGCAATCACAATTGACTGCCTATAAATATATTTCCTCTAAATGATACAATTAGGTTGGCCTATTTGAACCAACTTGAAATCATATTAGAGAAACCATGAAAAACTCCAACAAACATTCTGTTGGCTCTACTATGCACACAACACATTCTGGGACCTATCTAATTAAGACAATTGTAGATGCACGCTACACACTATCGGCCCTACTAAAATAACTAGATCTTTCTCCTCAAGCTGAACTAACTCATGCGCTCTTAACCGAACATCAATAACTCATCTCCAAGCTTAACTCCAAGGGTGCATACCCTAAATATAGGCACAACTCTGGAGCTACTAAAATCTCTATTGGCTCTTCTGAACAAACACATGAAACCTCTACTGGCGAATAGTGATTGCATAACTTTACTTGTGTTCATCATCAGACTATGCATCCATAACTAAAACATCACTAACATGTATTCATCATATATCCAAGGGCACACAGATCCATGATAACTATACGGACAACTGTACACACAACACTGTCTGTAACTCTGTCAGAACACTGTTAACACTAGTTGCTCTATAACTGTCTGTACTAATAGTTAACCTCTATGCCCATGATATCAAGATGATATCATGACCGTGCAACACATATTGAAAGCTTACTTCATAAGACTTCTTCGCATGCTACTTTCCATATGTTGTCATCAATGATAAAAATACAGTTAGTAATGGACTGCTGGCAAATCTCCAACAATCTCCCCCTTTGCCATTGATGGAAACATGTGGAATGAAAAACCATCATCAATGAAAATGAACATTTCTTTCATAACATTCTCCATTTCCTCTTCAAAACTCCCCCAAAGATGAATCCTCCATCTACTGCATTATTTTCTAATATTCTCCATTTCCTCAATTGAATTGTTGCCATAACTGAATACTGCTCCCCTTAGTAGATCACTCCAATTTCTTTCTATTTTTCATGACTCTATACTACTTCCCCTTTGACATCAATGGAAAAGGGCACCATTTATTTTAAGCACTAGTACTACTCCTAAAGTAGAGTATTACACCTTCCATCTGTCCCAGAGGACTGATGCCTTTCCTTCTTTCTTCTAAGCAGAATCAGGGAAGGGAATTACTCCCAACTTCTCCCTGAGATACTCAAAAGTATGCTTTGGCAAGGGCTTTGTGAAAATGTCTACCAACTGATCTTTAGTACTCACATAGTCCAACTTAACTTCTTTCTCTACAAACTTTCTCTCTTAGGAAGTGATACTTGATCTTAATGTGCTTTGTCTTTGCATGCATTATAGGGTTCTTTGACATATTGATAGCGCTAGTGTTATTACAATGAATAATAATAGGATAATCAATCTGAATTCCAAAATCCTTTATCATCTTCTTGATCCAAACAATTGTAGAACAATTCAAGGTTGCTGCAACATATTCTTCTTTGGCTATTGGCTGAGAAATACAATTTTGTTTCTTGCTTGTCCAGGTGACAAGTCTATCACCAAGAAACACTGCTCCACCTAATGTACTTTTTCTGTCATCAACACTATTAGCCCCTGCAAATAGTTCCATGGCTATATCTATTTTCTTCTGGCCTCTACAATGTTTTTCATGTCTTAAACCCTTGAAACCTTGGGCAAAAAATTAAAAAAAACTAGCTGTTGGTATGAAATAACCCTAGTTCTACCCAGGCCCTGTTCTATTTTTATGTTACTTTTTTGGGCCACTTAGCTTCCTTTTATGTCATGTGCGCATTTCATTTCCTAGTTAGTCATGGGTTCACTTTATATTTGGCGGTCATGCCTTTCTATTCGGCAATTACGTGACTAAGTGTTCGTGTATTCTCCTGATGCCTAGCGGTCATCGGTTAACTTTAAGCGACCTAGCGAAGCAGCTTATATTCCCTTTAGTCATGTATTCACGAGATGCTTGACCTTCTTCATAGATGATAATACATGTGGCCTCGGTCGTTAGATAATAATATAGGTGGCAGTTTGTGATTCGGTAGAGGGTCAGTGAGTTGTCAGTGGGACCTAAGTTTCGAGCTTGTCAGAGGGTCTTGACATTGTCAGAAAGTCAATGACGGGTGCATGATCTTATAGAGTCTATCAGAGGTTTGAGATCATGCACCGACCATCAATTCTACCTTTTTTAGAGGGGATAAATTATAGTGGGTTCACATGCCAGGTGTGATGAATTGGCATCTTCTGATTGGTCCACAAGTGAATAAGGTGGATATGTACCAGTGGTGCTAGGTTCTTCAAGTGGCAGAGGGAAGAGATCAATGGCGGGTGTATAATCAGATGGAATCTTTTAACTCATGAGGGCATGAGACTGGTCATTGATCTGGTATCAAAATCTCAGAGATGCAGGGCTGTAGGTGGGTCCTGTGTTAGAAGTGATTGGGCAAAGATGACAAATAATGTGTCGACATGTGGTGATTTGCAAGCAGGCCTAGGGTTATCAAGGTCTATTGGTGGTTCAGACAAAGGTTTGGCAGGACCGATAAAGTTCCTTTGGATTCGCTCATTCATGAAATTTTCTAGTGGGGTTCTAAATCTTTTAGCGAATACATGAGTGTCTTTCCATTGAATCTCCAAGTGAAACAGTGAAGTTCTAATTTTCTTAGCGAACATGCAAGGTCCTTTGGTCGCGTATCCACCAAATGCCTAAAGGTGGTAGGTTTTTCGTGGTGTGGGACCATTTGCCAGGTGGTGCTGAAGTGTTTAATTTCCATTGGTCAATGTGGATGATGCTGCTGGGTGGGACCATTATCAGAGAGGTCTATGACCGGACAAGATCTAATGGATGGTGCATGATCTAATGGGTGGTGTCAGAGCCATGAGATCTTGCACCCACCGTTCGATTTCAAAGGTTTGTAAAAGGTGGGTCCTATGTTAGTGATGACCAAGCATGAGAAGTGAATGGTGTGATGACAGGTGGCATAAAGCGGGCCCAGGAAAGGATCAAAGGCTTAGAGGTTCTGACAGAATTGTTTAGCGGCCTGACAAATTTCAAAGGGGTTCGCTCATTCACTGAGTAAGATGGCGATATGTTAGAAGGTTTAGTGAATTGGAAAATAAGCATTCGCACATTCTCCAAATGATTTGGCAATGATGTAAAGTATTACATGAACTTGCAAAAATTCTTTCAGTCGCTAGTTCGCCAGATAAAGTGGGGCCAGGTTTTTTGAGGCTTAGTGGGTTTTGACACTTGCAGAGCACCTGACGGTCGGCATATAATCTTAAGGGGCATCTCTGACACATGAGGCTTTGAGACTAGCTATTGATTTTCTTATGCGGGCCCGGTGGATTTTTTCAGTTCATTTGGCAGTAAAGATATATTTTTAGAAGTGCTGATAAATTTTCTTCTTGTTCACGTGATGTTTTGGCAGAGGTCGAGGAGACTTATTGGTTTAGTGAATAATGTTCACGTAATATTTGAATTTTTTAGCAGTACTCCAAAAGATTACGTGAACTGGCGAAAAGTCCTTCAGTCGCCTTTTCACCGAATGTGGCTGGGATGAGTTAAGTTCCCTTCAGCCACCAGTTCGTGGGGTTAAATCATGAGTCAAGATTTCATTTTGTGAATTGGAGTTGCCTTGTCGCCAGTTCTTTGAAAGCTAACCTCGGATATCTGTGAGTTAAGATTTAAAGCACGTGAAATAAATGGATCTGATGGTCACATTTTAAAGATAGTTCAGATTTAAATATAGATCATTGATACACTTCTAGTGCCATTGAAGTGACCGTTGTTACTAGGATTTGATTATTTGAGGGTTTCCAGTGATAGAAAGTATTGAAATTTATTGTCTTTGCAGCCATATTTGATTTGATTGGTGGCGCTTGATGTTGCAGTGTGGTCCAGAGGCTCCATGATAGATTGCAGAGAGTTTGTACCATAAAAAGGAGGGTTTGTACCTTGGAAAAATGGGTTTTCTTGCTCAAGGTATGTTGCAGGTGGTTGTTCAATCATTTTTCATGGTAGATTCATGATCTCCGGTATAGTAATCTAAGATTTTTCATTAATGGAGATTGTTCTTGGATCTGCTCCGACTGGATTGCTTGGTTTTTCACCCTTGTAATAAATTTCTAATTGATTAGGTTGTTCTAGTGGGTGAAACCCTAACCCTAGTTGTCTGAAGCTTGTTGCATCCTGATCTTTGGGATTCCAAGGTAGCTAGTGGTATAAATGGTAGTATTTTTTACTTAGTGGGGGTTCTAAACGCTTTCTTTTTGGTCCCTGATTGTTGTTGATGGTAATATATTGAGCAAATAGAGCCTAGATTTTGGGTCTATTTCTTTGGCATTTTGTTGTTTGATAATGTATTGATTTTGCAAATTTTAATGAGAAAACACTTGGATTCCAATTGCATATTTGTGTATGTCTTTTTGTTTTGTTCTTGAACTCATATATGTTAATTTCACAAAGTGGGTTAGCATATGGTAAACAAAGAGTATTTTGAAACTATCTTTGAGTTTCTAACAAAGTTAGGATTAAAGTCTTTCAGATAGTTTCATTGAGTTCATAGCTAGATAAGAATTTGATGTCATGGTATGTGAGGGAGAGGGATAATAGGCAAAGCACTTATCCTGAATTCAAGTGTGTTTAAGTTAGGGTTCAGTTGATATATGTTATTAGGTGACTCTTTTCCCTTGGTTAAGGCACTAGTCCATTCTCTAGAGGTAGTCCATCATCATCAATCACACACAGACATATAAATGATAAAATTTTTCAATCAGTTAGTAAAGGACATAGTTGTATATTATTTTGGATTCCTTTGAAGAAGTGAATCAAGGGTACACCCGCCTAAGCATTAAGGCTCAAAGTGTAGGAGGATCTCATTGTTGATCCTTGTTAATTGGCCCTCTTCCTTGTAGACTTTGGAGTGGTGATAGAGTCAAAGTTATATTAACAGTTATCCATCAAAGTATAAACCTACAAGTTGAACATCAAAGAGAACTACCAACAAAATTTAGAACCAGTGCTTTAAAATAGTGAAGTCATGGACAAAAGAAGGAATACTAGGTCCTTTGTAAGAAAAAATCTATAGGTCACTCTGGAACAATTGCCTAGACAGGAGAAGAAGAGTTAGATCAGAAGAAATGGTGAGTCTACTAGTGCTCCCATTAGAGAATAAAGAAATACCAAAGGAAGAGCACCACATGTTTCCTCAAGTGAGGAAGGTTCATAAGACAAAGTTTCTAGATCAGATGGTGGTAGCTCTAAAGATAAATTTTATGATACCCCAAAGGCTATATTTCAAGACAAGGGTTCATTGCCTAGAGTTTAGGATGAACGAACTAGAGAGATGGGTCTTGAGATTGACTTAAATCTTGAAGAACATAATTTTAGAAGGCAACCCATGGAACCAAGGTGAGTGCATTTCCCATATCAGCATCCTACTAATGTGCATGTATCATCAAGCTCTGAAGACAACATGATAGATCCACATGACCTAAATGCACTTAGGTTGTAGTTGGCAGAGCAGGATGCCATATATAAAAGATTACAAGAGGAAAGGGAGGCTGAGAAAGTGAATGCATTAATAGAGAGAGACTCACTTCTTAGAAAGATTAAAGAGATGAAGGAGATCTTGATGAACTTGAATCTTTGAGGAGTGAGATGGAACTTATGCTACAAGATCTTGAATTTGATGAGGAAAGCCCTGTGATCAGACAAGTGCAAAGTTACTCTCCTTTTCCTAGGGATAAAGATGGGCACGTGACTACCAGGCCTACTATATTTATTAATGAAAAAGGAAAGTAGAAGTTGGTGGGATCCAAAACAAGCAAGCCGGTGATAATACCAAATATCCCACCACCTGCTTCAAATAAGGATACAGAGTTAGAAAGAAAAAGAAAAGAAGATGAGGATCTAGCTAGAGAGTTGGAAAGAGCTAAAGTTGAGGCTTCTATTGCAAAAAAGAAAAGAAAGATCCAGTTCTTGAAGGCTTCATCAGCAAATGCTTCTAGCCCATCTTCTGCTAAATTAGGTATGCCATCTATGAATACTACTATTCCACTTAATACTGCTACTACTAGTAATCCTATTCTTAATGCATCCACCAAACCAGTTGTTGACCCTAATAGATAGTCAAATGTAAAATTGGGTGGTGAATGTAGATAACAATGTAAACACTAGTGGGAATACTAGCTCAAGTTTTCAAAGAAGACCTATGGAGCTAGATGGCTATAGGACAATTAGTTTTGATGGAATACCTGGTTATCCAAATGGTTTTCCAGATGATATAAGAGATAAGATACCTAAGTTTTCTGGTAATAATGCTATTAGTTGTGAAGAACACCTTAGGTTGTTTATTGATGTACTAAATGATTATGAGGTAGAACATGAGGATGTAGTTGTGAAATTGTTTATTCAATCCTTGATGGAAGATGCTAGAGATTGGTTCAAGAGATTGCGTGATAAATGTATTGACACATGGGATTCTTTTGAGAAGTGTTTCAAAGAACAATATGGTGATAGACCTAATGCTAGTTTTATGTTGAATGAATTTAACACCATAAGAAAAAATCAAAATGAGTCTATAGCTGAATTTAACATGAGATTTCAGAAGGGCATGCATAAGTTGTTTCAAGTTATGAGGTTAGATGACAATGTCTGTTTAACAACATATTTTAATGCATTTGATGGAAAGATGGGATATTTGTTGAGGGACAAAGAACCAAGAACTCTTAGAGATACTTTTAGGATTGCTGTCAATATTGAAAACAATATGAAGATATCAGGAAAGTTGGTTGGGAAAAGAGATGGTCCAAAGTTGTTTGGAGACAAGAGATATAAAAGGGAGAATGAGAGAAATTTTGGAAATAAGAAACAAGAGGAAGATAAATTGGATAAGGTGTTGAATGCATTGAAGGATTTGAAAATACCCGCTAATAGGAATAGTAATGTTCCTGCTAATGAAAAGCCTCAGTTCAACAACAATTTCAATAGGCAGAATAGATTGCAAAATTATCCCTATAACACCCAATGGAAGGATGGAAAACCTATTGTCCCTACTACAAGAAATAACAATGATAGAGTTTTCCCTGATCCTTTACAAAAGTCTTTTATAAATGTTATAGAGGATACACCATGGTGCATTACATGCTAGTCCCCTCATTCTGCAGAACATTGTGTGGTTGCACAATCAATGTCAGCATATCAAGATGATAGTAATGAAGAGTTAGAGCAAGAAGAAACTCATGATGACATTGGGTGAAACATGGAAACTTCATATCTAGGATATGAAGATGATTCTAATAGTGATGAAGAAGCAGATGTGTGGTCAAAGAGATGTAATCAGGCACTTTTCCATCAGGAGGTCTTTTCTGATAATGATGACATTGATGAAAAGACATGTAACATGATTTCATCCTCTGAGCCAGTGAATTTGAGAAGACCTTCAAGAGAAGAGATGAATAGGATTACTGCAGAGATGATTGCCCAAGTGCAGACTAGAGGCATGCTGGCAAGGGATGCAAATGGGAAAGCTGCATGAATATTTATAAAGAACACCAACTCCAGAGAACCGGGTGAGAATAAGTTAAAAAATGATCACATGACAAGGTTCAAAGATGTAAAAGGTAAAAATTGGAAACCTACGGGAGTTGGGGTTGAAAAAACTCCTAATGCGGTGGAGATGCTAGTTAACACAAGGGCTAAAGATGAAAAGATAAATGTCACCAATACATCTAATGTATCAGATAAGAAAAGGGATACTAAAGCAATGCAGATTGAGATTCCTCCCTCTGATCCTATTGATGTGTTAGCTATATTATCTCAAATAACAGTTAAGGTTCCTTTGTCAAAATTATTGAAGATCCCTAAACATAAGGATAGAGCTATTGCATGGGTAGATAATGTTCATAATGATGTTGCATGCAATGAATCTCAAGCTAAGGTTTTGAAAAGAGAAGAAGACCAAGGAATGGAATCCCAAATTCCACCTATATATTTGCACAATTCTATCAATGCTAGCCTTGAAAACATTGATCCATTCTTTTTGAGTGTCCTTGTGAATGGAATGAAATTAAGAAATTGTATGATTGATAGTGGTGCCTCTAATACTATCATGCCGTTCAAAATCATGGAGAAGTTAGGCCTTAAATCTGATACAATTGAAGGCAGATGTTGTGTAATGGATCAAAGAGAAGTACCAGTCATTGGTACTATAAATGCAATGCCTTATAGATTGGCAACTTATCCAGAGAAAGAATTAACTATGAGTGTCTTAGTGGTGGACATCCCTCCTCATTGTGGGATGCTATTATCTACGAGATGGAGTGCTACCATGGGTGGAAGTTTACAATGTGATTTATCCTATGAAACTTTCAAGATTGATGACTAGCTTATTAAGATTGAGACAGAGCCAAGAGTATGCCACATGATCAAATGAAACATTGACTATGAAACTACATGTTTTGTGGATACTAACATTAATGCTTTCAGGGCAAAAATTCCTATGCTTGAGAAGGATCCTATGTTGCCACCTATATCTATTGAGGTGAATGCTAAGTCGGTGAAGGGTGATTTTTGGGTGATGTACTTTGATGGTGGTAGCAACAAAGATGGTGCAGGAGCAAGTATTTTACTCATCTCTCCTGATGGAAACACCTACAAGTTTTCATTCACATTGAATTTCTTTTGTACCAATAATATAGCAGAGTATGAAGCATTGTTGCTAGGACTGAAATCGGCACAAAAGCATGGAATTAAATGCATAAGAGTGGTAGGAGATTCTGAATTAGTGGTGTCTCAAGTTAGGTTAGTATATGCTTCCACAAACAAGAGGTTAAAATAGAATAGAAATGCTGTGTGGGATTTGATTGAACATTTTGATGCCTTCAATGTTGAATGGAAGGATAGGAGTAATTATAAGATGGCTGATTTGTTAGCCAATATAGCAATCAATCCCAGTGATATTACTTTTGTTGGTCTTTCTAAGGTTGAAATGTAGACTAGGCCTAGTATACCAGACAATGTTGAAAATTGGCAAGTCTTTGAGGATGACTAGGATATCTTGAAATTTATGGGTTGTGAGGAGCAGTATCATGGTCAAGAATTTGATTGTTCAGCTTTGATTGAGACTATAGAAGGAAAAGAGGTTGTCCTTGGTAATGAAGTTATTCAACTTAAAACTAACAAGGTTCCTAAGAGACTTGTTGTTCTTGAAACTGTATTTGACAGCTAGGATAGAGTTTAGAAGGATATTAAAAAGCAAGATCATATGGATCTAGAGGAGATAAATCTTGGAACACAAGAAGCACCTAGGAAGGTATACATTGGTAGGGATATGTCTCAAAAGGTAAAAAAGTCTCTGATTGAATTATTAAGAAAATTTAGGCATGTTTTTTCATGGTCATATGATGACCTGAAGGTTTATAGAGAGGATTTGTTTCAGCATATCATTCCATTGAAAGAAGATGCTAAAACTTTTAGGTAGAAACAAAGGCTTATAAATCCTACTTTGGCACCTAAGATGCAAGAAAGAATTAATGAAGCTAAGAGATGTTGGAATAATCAAGCCTATTAGGCATTCTTCTTGGGTCTCAAATCTTGTCCCTGTCAGAAAGAAGAATGGTGACATTAGATTGTGTGTAGATTTCAGGAACCTAAATGTGTCTTCCCTAAAAGATAACTATTGTCTGCCCAGCATGGAAGCTATGTTGCAAAGAGTGACCACATCAAAACTAATGTCTATGATGGATGGTTTCTCTTGTTACAATCAGGTAATTGTAAAAGAATTAGAACAATTCAAGACAGCTTTCACAACACCTTGGGGGACATATGTCTATGTGAGAATGCCTTTTGGTCTCACAACTATTGGTGCTACGTTTCAGAGGGCAATGGATGTTGCCTTTTCATATTTTATAAATGATTTCCTTGTAGTGTATCAAGATGATTTAACTTCCTATTCCAAGAAAGAAGAAGATCATTGTATTCATTTAGAGAAAATATTCATAAGTGCTTTGGAATATGGTATTTCATTAAATCCAAGGAAATGAGCTTTTGGTGTCACTGAGGGTAAGTTGCTTGGCCACTTGGTTGGTAAGCAAGGAGTTAGGATTCATCCTGAGAGAGTGGTAGCCATTGATAATATTTAGAGACCAAAGAACATCAAAGGAATTCAATCCTTCTTTGGTCAGGTAAATTTCTTGAGATTTGTGACAAACTTTGCTGAGGTCACTAGACCTATATCTAAGATGTTAAAGAAAGGATCTGTTATTAATTGGGAGGGTGAGCTTGATGAAGCTTTCAAGAATATCAAGCAGGCTATTAAAGATGCACATGTGCTTAAGGCACATGATTATAATATCCCAATGCATATCTTCTCCTTTGCATCTTTCCATACTATTGTTGTAGTGTTGCAGAAGAATAAGGAAGGTTATGAGAAGCCTATTGCATTCTTTAGTAAATCTTTACGGGCTATTGAATTGAAATATGATATCAATGAAAAACAAGCATATGCATTGGTAAAGGTAGTGAAGGCTTTTAGGTGTTATTTGATGGGAGCAATTGTGATTTCCTTTGTACCAAGTGCAACAGTCAAGGTTATCTTCTCACAACAAGAGGTGTCTAGGAGAAGGTGCAGATGGATCAATAGGATCCAAGAATTCAACAATGATATCCAGATCACTAAATTGGTTAGAGGACAAGGATTGGCAAATTTGATGGCTCAATCCAATCTTGATGCAAATCAAATAAATCAAAATGAGATTGATTATACTTGTGATATGGATGATTGTATCTGGTATCAAGATATCATTTATTACTTAAGAAACATGAAATGTCCAGTAGACATGGATGACAATAAGAAAAGGACATTGAAATTATAGGCCATCAAGTATGTAATTGTGGAAGGTAAGTTATATAGAAAAGATTTAGATTGCATACTTTTGAAATGTGTGGATGAAACTCAAGCTAAAAAATTGTTGAAAGAAATGCATGAGGGAGTTTGTGGCAGACAGTACATGGGTAAGAAAAATACTCATAAAATCCTAAGAGCAAGATTCTGGTGGCCTACAATCTTCAAGGATGCGAAACAGTTGGTAAGGAGATGTGATGCTTGTCAAAGGTTCTCTGGTAAGCTTAAATTTTTAGGTAATATGCCCTTATGGTTAGTAGAGGTACATGATCCTTTCCAATAGTGGGGAATAGATTTCATAGGGGAGATACCAAACAAGTCTAGTGGAGGACACTCATGGATCTTATTTGCCACTAATTACTTTACTAAGTGGGTAGAGGCCATCCCCACAAGGAGTGCAAATAGTAAGGTTGTATTTGATTTTTTGTTGAACAATATTGTTACAAGGTTTGGTTTCCCTGAAAGGATAGTTAGTGATAATGCAATGTGCTTCTGGTCTACTGAGTACAAATAATTATACAAAGGTCTAGGAATTCAGAGGTCAAATTCTTCACCTTATCATCCACAAGGAAATGGACAGGTAGATTGATCCAATAAAAGCCTGATGAAAATCATAAAGAGGATTCTTGATAAGAATAAAAGAGCATGAAATTCAAATTTGCCATTAGCTTTATGGGCTGATAGCGTAACTGTAAAGAAGGAAATTAGTTATGCACCATTTGACCTAGTATATGGAATACATGCAAGAATGCCTTAGAATAATTTATTGGAAATGTACAAGTTTGTTCAGTTATATGATGATGATATAGATGATGAAATAAAATTGAGAATTGAGGATCTCATCAGGCTGGATGAAATCAAATGGGAATCATCTTCAAAAAATGCCAAATTGCAGTTGCAGGTTAAGAATTTGTATGACAAGAGAACTATTGAAAGAAGGTTTGAACCTGGTGATTTGGTGTTAATTTGGGATGCCAGACTGGAGGATAAAGGAAAACATGGTAAGTTTGATCTACTTTGGTTAGGGCCATATGTAAGTCATGAGAAATGGGGCCAATATTCATATATTGTTAAGGAGTTAAGTGGCAAAGTTCAAGAATTGCCAGTTCATGGAGAATTCTTCAAGTGATACTTCAATTGAAAGTATTCTATTTCCATGAACAGTAGTTAGGTTGTACATATTGTATTTTTTTTAAATAGTTGCTTTCCCCTATTTTGTTTTGACTTAGTTCCTAGGGTTTTGTCCGACTGCTCTTTATTTTTTAGTTTTTGTCTTGTGGGATGGTCTACTTTAACTAGTGATTCTAAGTCCTTGGTATGCCTGCAAGAGGCATACATCCCTAGACAGAGCCACTGTTAGCCCCTCCAAATAGTTCCATGGCTATATCTATTTTCTTATGGCCTCTGCAATGTTTTTGTTAAACCCTTGAAACCCTAGGCAAAAAATTCAAAAAAACTAGCCGTTGGTATGAAATAACCCTATTTCTACCCAGGCCCTGTTCTATTTTTATGTTACTTTTTCAGGCCACTTAGCTTCCTTTTATGTCATGTGCGCATTTCATTTCCTAGTTAGTCACAGGTTCACTTTATATCTGGTGATCATGCCTTTCCATTCGGTGATTACGCGATTGAGTGTTCACATATTCTCCTGATGCCTGGCGGTCATTGGTTAACTTTAAGCGACCCGGTGAAGTAGCTTATATTCCCTTTAGTCACATATTCATGAGATGTTTGACCATCTTCATAGATGATAATACATGTGGCCCCCGTTGTCAGATAATAATACAAGTGGCAGTTTGTGATTCGGCAGAGGGTCAATGAGTTGTCAATGGGACCTGAGTTTCCAGCTTGTCAGAGGGTCCTAAGATTGTTAGAAAATTAACGATGGGTGCCTGATCTTATAGAGTGTGTCAGAGGTTTAAGATCATGTACCGACCATTGATTCTACCTTTTTCAGAGGGGATAAAGTGTAGCAGGTCCACATGCCAGGTGTGATGAATTGGCATCTTTTGATTGGTCCAAAAGTGAATGAGGTGGATATGTACTAGTGGGGTAAGGTTCTTTAAGTGGTAGAGGGAAGAGATCGACGATGGGTGTATAATCAGATGGAATCTTTTAACTCATGAGGGCATGAGACTGGCCGTTGATCTGGAATCAAAATCTTAGTGATGTCGCGCTGTAGGTGGGTCTTGTGTTAGAAGTGATTGGGCAAAGATGACAAATAATGTGTTGACATGTGGCAGTTTGCAGGTGGGCCCGGGTTTATCAAGGTCTTTTGGCGGTTCAGACAAAAGTTTGGTAGGACCAATAAAGTTCCTTTGTATTCGCTCATTCACAAAAATTTTTGGTGGGGTTCTAAATCTTTTAGCGAATATGCAAGTGTCTTTTCACTGAATCTCCAAGTGAAATGGTCAAGTTCTAATTTTCTCAGTGAACATGTGAGGTCCTTTGGTCGCGTATTCATTGAATGCCTAAAGTTGGTAGGTTTTCCATGGTGTGGGACCATTTGCTAGGTGGTGCTGAAGTGTTTAATTTCCATTGGTCAACATGGATGATGCTCCTGGGTGGGACCAATATTGTCAGAGAGGTCGATGACCAGGCAAGATCTAACGGACAGCGCATGATCTCATGGGTGGTGTCAAAGCCATGAGATCTTGCACCCACCATCCGATTTCAAAGGTTTGTAAAAGGTGAGTCCTATGTCAGTGATGACCAAGCATGAGCAATGAATGGTGTGATGATAGGTGGCATAAAGCAGGCCCAGGCGAGGATCAAAGGCTTAGAGGTTCTGACAGAATTCTTTAGTGGCCTAAGAAATTTCAAAGGGGTTCACTCATTCGTTGAGTAAGATGGCGATATGTTAGAAGGTTTAGTGAATTGGCAAATAAGCATTCACGCATTCTCCAAATGATTTGGCAATGAAGTAAAGTATTACGTGAACCGATGAAAATTCTTTCAATCACTAGTTCCCTAGATAAAGTGGGGCCAGGTTTTTTTGAGGTTCAGTGGGTTCTAACACTTGCAGAGCATCCGATGGTTGGTGTATAATCTTAAGTTGCATCTCTGACACATGAGGCTTTGAGACTAGCCGTTGATTTTCTTGTGTAGGCCTGGTGGAGTTTCTTAGTTCATTTGGTGGTAAAGATATATTTTTAGTAACCCTGATAAAGTTTCTTCTTGTTCGCGTGTTCACGTGATATTTTGGCAGAGGTCGAGGAGACTTAGCGGTTTAGCGAATAGTGTTTGCATAATATCTAAATGTTTTAGTAGTACTCCCAAAGATTACGCGAACTGGAAAAAAGTCCTTCGGTCCCCTATTTGCCAAATGTGGCTGGGATGAGTTAAGTTCCCTTTATCCGCCAGTTCAGGGGGTTAAATCATGAGTCAAGATTTCATTTTGCGAATTGGAGTTGCCTTGTCACTAGTTCGCTGAAAGCTAACCTGGGATATCAGTGAGTTAAGATTTAAAACCCAAGAAATAAATGGATCTGACAGTTACATTTTAAAGATAGTTCAGATTTAAATATAGATAGTTGATACACTACTAGCACCCTAGAAGTGACCGTTGTTACTAGGATTTGAATTTTTGAGGGTTTCCAACGATAGAAAGTACCAAAATTTATTGTCTTTGCAGCCATATTTGATTTGTTTGGTGGCGCTTGATGTTGCAGTGTGGTCCAAAGGCTCCATGATAGATTGTAGAGAGTTTGTACCATAAAAAGGAGTGTTTGTACCTTGCAGAAATGGGTTTTCTTGCTCAAGGTATGTTGCAGGTGGCTGGTTTGATCAATTTTCATGGTAGATTCATGATCTCTGGTATAGTACTCTGAGATTTTTCATTAATGGAGATTGTTCTTGGATCTGCTCTGACTGGATTGCTTGGTTTCTCACCCTTGTAATAAATTTCTAATTGATTAGGTTGTTCTAGTGGGTGAAACCCTAACCCTAGCTATCCGAAGCTTCTTGCATCTTGATCTTTGGGATTCCAAGGTAGCTAGTGGTATAAATGGTAGTATTTTTGACTTAGTGGGTGTTCCAAAAGCTTTCTTTTTGGTCCTTGGTTGTTTTTGTCATTGATGGTAATATACTAAGCAAGGAGAGCCTAGATTTTGGGTCTATTTCTTTGGCATTATGCTGTTTGATAATGTATTGATTCTGTAAATTTTAATGAGAATACACTTGAATTCCAATTGCATATTTGTGTATGTCTTCTTTTTTTTTTCTTGAACTCATATATGTTAATTTCACAAAGTGGGTTAGCATATGGTAAACAAAGAGTATTTCTTTCAGGTAGTTTTAGTGAGTTCATAGCTAGATAAGAATTTGATGTCATTGTATGTGAGGGAGAGGGATAATAGGCAAAGCACTTATCCTAAATTCAAGCATGTTTAAGTTAGGGTTTAGTTGATATATCTTATTAGGTGACTCTTTGCCCTTGGTTAAGGCACTGGTCCATTCTCTAGAGGTAGTCCATCATCATCAATCACACACAGACATATAAAGGATAAAATCTTTCAATCAGTTAGTAAAGGACATAGTTGTATATTATTTTGGATTCCTTTAAAGAAGTGAATCAAGGGGACACCTACCTAAGCATTAAGGCTCAAAGTGTAGGAGGATCTCATTATTGATCCTTGTTAATTGGCCCTCTTCCTTGTAGACTTTGGAGTGGTGATAGAGTCAAAGTTATATTACCAATTATCCATCAAAGTATAAATCTACAAGCTGAAGATCAAAGGGAACTACCAACAAAATTTAGAACCAATTTTTTAAAATAGTGAAGTCATGGACAAAAGAAGGAATACTAGGTCCTTTGTTAGAAAAAATCTGGAGGTCACTCTAGAACAATTGGCTAGACAGGAGAAGAAGAGTTGGACTAGAAGAAATGGTGAGTCTATTAGTGCTCCCATAAGAGAACAAAGAAATACCAAAGGAAGAGCACCACATGTTTCCAAAAGTGAGGAAGGTTCACAAGACAGAGTTTCTAGATCAGATGGGGGTAGCTCTGAAGATAAATTTTATGATACCCCAGAGGCTATATTTCAAGACAAGGGTTTATTGCCTGCAGTTCAGGATGAACGAGCTAGAGAGATGGGTCTTGAGATTGACTTAAATCTTGATGAAGATAATTTTAGAAGGCAACCCATAGAACCAAGGTGAGTGCATTTCCCATATCAGCATCCTACTGATGTGGAAGTATCATCAAGCTCTGAAGACAACATGATAGATCCACATGACCTAAATGCACCTAGGTTGTAGTTGGCAGAGCAGGATGCCATATATAAAAGATCACAAGAGGAAAGGGAGGCTAAGAAAGTGAATGCATTAATAAAGAGAGACTCCCTTCTTAGAAAGATTAAAGAGATGGAGAGAAAAAAGATGCTTTCTTCTACTCCTAGAACTCTACAGCATAATGTTTTTGGTGATCTTGAAGCTTTGAGGAGTGAGCAGGAACGTATGCTGCAAGATCATGAATTTGAAGAGGAAGGCCCTATGATTAGACAAGTGCAAAATTACTCTCCTTTGCCTAAGGATAAAGATGGTCATATGACTACCAGGCCTACTGTAGTTATTAATGAAAAAGGAAAGCAAAAGTTGGTGGGATCCCAAACAAGCAAGCCAGTGACAATACCAAAGATCCCACCACCTGCTTCAAATAAGGATACAGAGTTAGAAAGAAAAAGAAAAGAAGATGAGGATCTAGCTAGAGAATTGGAAAGAGCTTAAGTTGAGGCTTCTATTGTAGAAAAGAAAAGAAAGATCCAATTCTTGAAGGCTTCATCAGCAAATGCTTCTAGCCCATCTTCTGTTGAATTAGGTATGCCATCTATGACTACTATTGTTCCACTTAATACTGCTACTGCTAGTAATCCTATTCTTAATGCATTCACCAAACCAGTTTTTGACCCTAATAGACAGTCAAATGTAAAATTGGGTGGAAATGTAGATAACAATGTAAACACTACTGGGAATACTAGCTCAAGTTTTCAAAGAAGACCTATGCAGTTAGATGGCTATAGGCAAATTAGTTTTGATGGAATACCTGGTTATCCAAATGCTTTTCCAGATGATATAAGAGATAAGATACCTAATTTTTTTTGTAATAATGCTATTAGTTGTGAAGAACACCTTAGGTTGTTTATTGATGTACTAAATGATTATGAGGTAGAACATGAGGATGTAGTCATGAAATTGTTTATTCAATCTTTGATGGAAGATGCTAGAGATTGGTTCAAGAGATTGCCTGATAAATGTATTGACAAATGGGATTCTTTTGAGGAGTGTTTCAAAGAAAAATATGGTGATAGACCTAATGCTAGTTTTATGTTGAATGAATTTAACACCATAAGAAAAAATCAAAATGATTCTGCAGCTAAATTTAACATGAGATTTCAGAAGCGCATGCATAAGTTTTTTCAAGTTATGAGGTTAGATGACAATATTTGTTTAACCACATATTTCAATGCATTTGATAGATAGATGGGATATTTGTTGAGGGAGAAAGAACCAAGAACTCTTAGAGATACTTTTAGGATTTCTATCAATATTGAAAACAATATGAAGATATCAGGAAAGTTGGGTGGGAAAAGAGATGATCCAAAGCTATTTGGAGACAAGAGATATAAAAGGGATAATGAGAGAAATGTTGGAAATAAGAAACAAGAGGAAGATAAATTGGATAAGGTGTTGAATGCTTTGAAGGATTTGAAAATACCTGCTAATAGGAATAGTAATGTTCCTACTAATGAAAAGCCTCAATTCAACAACAATTTCAATAGGCAGAATAGATTGCAAAATTATCCCTATAACACCCAATGGAAGGATGGCAAACCTATTGTCCCTGTTGCAAGAAATAACAATGATAGAGTTGTCCCTAATCATTTACAAAAGTCTTCTATAAATGTTATAGAGGATACACCATGGTGCATTGCATGTCAGTCCCCTCATTCTGTAGAACATTGTGTGGTTGCACAATCCATGTTAGCATATCAAGATGATAGTAATGAAGAGTTAGAGCAGGAAGAAACTCATGATGACATAGGGTGCAACATGGAAAATTCATATCTAGGATATGAAGATGATTCTGATAGTGATGAAGAAGCAGATGTGTGCTCAAAGAGATGTAATAAGGCTCTTTTCTATCAGGAGGTCTTTTCTGATAATGATGACATTGATGAAAAGACATGTAACATGATTTCATCCTCTGAGCTAGTGAATTTGATAAGACTTTCAAGAGAAGAGATGAATAGGATTACTGTAGAGATGATTTCCCAAGTGTAGACTAGAGGCATGGTGGTAAGGGATGTGTTAGGCCATTTTCTTGTCTTAGCAAAAATTCTTTGAAATTGGCATTTTTCCTACAAAGTTTTCCTGAAGTTGTCTCTACCTGGCCTACAAACACAGTTTTAATGTGAAAAGAAAATCCACAAGGTTTTATGGTGTGCACCCTTAGTCATAGGTTCTTCATTATGTCACCTTGTTCCAGCTCTGATCACATCTCCTAAATCACAAAAACTAGGGAGATATTCAAGTTTTAAGGTCTGCAGGAAATAGTTTTAGAATATGCCTAAATATCAAAAACCCATGATGTTTTCTGTTTCCTTGCTACCTTTTTGGTCTACATGAGAACCCTTAGTGTTTTCACATTCCTTTATTACCTTTTTGTCAATGTGAATACCCTGGATTTTTTTGACCTCACACTTCTTCCTTTTTGTCGGTGTTTCCTATCCGTGCTACTATGAATGGTTGGTGGGACCCAGTTCTTCTTATTGTTCAGTTTCATGATCTCCAATTTTTTAGGTGGTTATCTTTGTCTTTGTCACATAATCTCATGACTACAGGTTGTCAGACTTTCTAACACGTGAAATAGCTCTAGTTTTCCATCTGTCAGCGGGGCCCGATATCTCAGTTCCCTTTTTATCCTAAGGCGGGTGCATGATCTCATAGAATCTTCCAAGCCCTTGAGATTATGCACCAACCATTCGATCTTCTAGGAAGAATATGTTTCTGAATGGGTCCACTGCTATGCTTGCACAGTTGGCATCTCTTAATTGGTTAAGAGCGGTCAGTTGGATATGTTGTCGGGTGGGCCCAGTATCTCAGTCACAGATTCAATATATTCGACGGTGGTCATATAATCGCATGGAATCTTTTGAGCCCATGTGATCATGTGACTACCATCTGATCTCCCAAGTATTCAGATCGACGGTTGTGGGTCCAGTGCTAGGTGTTGTGGAGATGGAAGCTTTTCATTGGTAAGCAGGTTTGTGCCATGGCAGATGTACCAGGTGGGACCGTAACTTAAAGGCAAGTGGCAAGGTGAATGCTAATGGTTTGTCGCATGTTCGCATAGGCCATTTTCATGCTATGTGATCATGTGACTAACATTTTGCGTTGACTCTTTGCGGCAAGGTGGGTCCAAAGTTACACGTGGGCACAGTTGGTGGCTTTTGATTGGTCCACAGGTGAGTGATTGGATGTGTTAGAGAGGGACTTGATTTCTTGAGGCTCAGTGGGTCCTGACATGTCAGAGCATCAATGGTTGTCATGTTTTTTCAAGGGGTGTGTCAGAGCCATGCGATCATGTGATAGCCATCAATTTTCTTATGTGGGCCCAATTAAGTTTCTCAGTCCATTTGGCGGTAAGGATATTTTTAGCGGTGCTGATAAAGTTTCTTCTTGTTCGCGTGTTCATGTGATGTTTTGGCAGAGGTCTATGAAATTTGGTGATTCAGTGAATGTGTAGTTGTGGGGTTGCTAAATATTTTTATGAAGACATAAAGTTTTCCGCAAACTAGCGAAAACTTTCAGTTGCCAGTTCACCAGATGTAGCCAGGGTGAGTTAAGTTGCCTTCAGTCACTAGTTTGTGGAGTTAAACCTTGAGTTAGAAAATCATTTCAGGAATAAGAAAATGCTTTGTCATGTTTGCACTGATAGTGACCCGAGGTGTCTGGTTGAGTTAATATCATAAAGCCGTGAAGGGAAGAAGATTTGACGGTGGTGTTATAAGGTTGGCTCAGATTCAAATATAGACCACTGATTCACTACTAGTGCCATGGAAATGACCGTTGTTTTTCCAATTCAAAATTTGCAGAGGGTTTGCAGCGATAAGAAGTACCAAAATTTATGGTTTTTGGAGCTAATTTTGATTTGTTTGGTGGTGCTTGCTATACAGTGTGGTCCAGGGTGTTCCATGATCATTTGTAGGGATCTGTACTATATTTTTTATGCTCTAGTTGTGTTTTCAGGTGGCCAATTCAACTGGTTTTCATGGAAACTCCTTGGTGTTTTGTACTGAGCTCAAAGATTTTCATGATTGCAAATCTGCCTAAGATTTGTTTTCTCTAGGTTGCCTGTGTTTCCTGCCCTTGCAGTAAGTTTTGATGTAATTTTGGTTGGTTGGGTAGTTGAAACCCTAACCCTAGTCACCCAAAGCTTGATGTATCCTATTTAGGATCCCAAGGTGACTAGTGGTATATATTGCAGTTGTTTCTCTGTAAGAAGGGTTGGATGGTTCAATTTTTCTGCCTTGTAAATATTTTTTTTTCTCTGCATATAGAGTTCCCTCTTTCCTCTCTAGTTTTGGGAGAATAGAATACATATTGTAATAGCTTCTTTTATGCATGAGATTCAATATAAATCTACTATTATCATATTGTCTCCATTTGAGCTTTAGACTTATTGATTGAAGCATCAAGGGTGTTTCAGCCTTTCTATTTGTATTTCCTATGTGTCTGCAATAGAGTTGTTTTCATAGAAGCAACTAGGTCTAGGACTGGTTTCAAGTGTGTATGAGCTGAGGTATCAAGGGTGTCTCATGCTTGTCTTCCAGTGGATGCTGGTTAATGTATCATTTGTTTATAGGTCTCTTCTAAGGGGAGGGTTAAAATCTTTTAAATGAGTGATAACACATTTGGGTACACAAGTGGTTTGATAATGTATGGTCTAATCAATGGTGTGTGGTTGATGTAAGGCATCACCATATTTGAATGTATTGTCTTCTTGTTTCATAGCTCTTTGTTGCATTAACATATTTGACTCTGCTACCCATTGGATAAGGCATTGGTTTATGAGAGACTAAGGGTATTTCAAGGGACCATTCGACCCAACATCAATCATTCAAATGAAAATACCTTTCCCTTTATGTTGGTAGTAGTAATAAGAGGTTATCTCTAGTCTTTAGACTCATTCTATGCAAGTAGGGCTATTGCATATGAATTGGATTCATTGGGGTATAAGTTACCTGAAGGGGTTTGAAGACTATTCCACAATAAACTATCTGTAGGCCTATTGTTTATCATGAGGTGTCTTGAGTGTGCAGATAAGGAAATACCCACCTGAGTGATGTGAAGCTCAAAGAAGAAGAAGGATTCCTTTTAATCCTCATCAATTGGACTATTTTCTTGTCAAACTTGAGTGCCTACCCTGAGAATCAACCCCATCTATTGATTCAAGTTTGGTCCTGCAAGGAAAAGCAATCCAAAAAATTGGTGACTCTACTGGGGAGATGCAATAAGTTTACTAATAAGAGTATCCCAGAGTCTCGCTGTATTCATTTTGGGGAAGAGTCTCATAGATGTCATAATCTAAAAGTTGTTTTCAGATCTGCAAAAATGTTACCTGGATTTGTTGTTGTAAATTTTAAGGTTATATGCGACTTTGTTGTGAGGAATGCCTAGAATCTATTTCAACATTGATCAGTAAAAGTTTATGTCCTCTAAAGAGAGGTGGCGACTCTATGCTAGAAAGAACCTGAGATGTGAAGTTTTGCTTAAGACTTTAGTTAGATAAGAAGAAGGCAACAACATTCAGCAAGGTGATCCAGGTATTCTCCATTCAATGTATTGCATTTGCATGGTCCTTATGAAATGGTTTTGTCATTAAAGAAAGGACATATAAGCGTGAAGTATGTAGGAAAGGTTCAGTGACAAAAGAGGGTTTAATTCAATTATAGATTTCCTATCATTGCTCTTGAAGATTTTCAAGTAGATGTGCAACAGTTGTAGCCAGTGATGGATGTTCACAAGGTTTCTTTTGTTAGAGGATATACACCATTTTTTTATGATGGCATACCTGGTTTCCCTAACAAAATCCCTAATGAAATCAGAGAATATCTACCGAAGTTCAATAGGAATTAATGTCCATCAACAAGAAAGCATGTGCTAGGTTTTGCTGATGTGATGTGTGATTTTGATGTTTTCCATGAGGATTTGTGGATGAGGTTGTTTGTGAAAACCCTCGAAGGAGATGAAAGAGAATGGTTCTCTTTTTATCCTGCAGCTGCAATTTCTTCATGGGATGAGTTGAGCTCTTGCTTCATTGGGTATTTTGATGGTTGGGTAGATGAAAAATTAATGCTAGATAGGTTGATGGAAATTCAAATTGAGGAAGGTGAGTTGATTCAAAGGTTTAATAGAAGATTCACTAGGACATTATTGGATATCCCTAAAAACTATAGACCACATGATCAGATTTGTTTAGTTATATACTTGAGTGCATTTGGCCAAGAAATGGGTTTCTTGTTGAGGGATAAATAACCCCAAAATCTGCATTAGACTTTTGAGGTTGCACTAGATATTGAATGCAATCTAAAGTATGGATTCATAAGAAGACATGCCTCTACCAATTTGCATATTTAGAGTGGCGTGAATGATCGGGAGGAGGTTAAACAGTATCAATACTTTCATCCCTCTACTAATTATATTGATCATAGTGTTGCATGTGAAAGTAGGATGAATGTCGCTGCCAAAAGTATGATTGATGAGGAGCTGGTATCCTTGTCAACCAATGATGGTAATGGACATTTTCAAATTGTGAAGGATACACTTCTCCCTTTGCATGGTTTGCACAAGCACAGTGATGATAATTATGGAGATGTTTTTCCACCAGTAAATGTTGATTGTGGAAGAATGGATGAGATCAAAAATGAATTTCTTTCTGATGATATATCACAGGATTTCTCTCACATTACAGAAGAATTTTCTTTGCACTCTTCTATGTGTTTGAGTGGTAATGAAGTGGATTGTGGAGTCTTGGAGATTGAATATTTTTGGGGAAATCCATTGTATGGTACTTGTGAAGATGATGTGATCAGTTGTAACATTGATTGTTCATATGTTGACAGCAGTAATGGTGAGTCATGTTTCGATTCAGATTTAGATTCAGGATGTATATGATGATGGACATAGTGACATATCTTATGAGGTTACTAATGTGTTATTTGATGAGGACATTAGTGAAGACCAGATGGAGCTTTCTCTTAATTACTATGAGAAACAATTCCATGTAGTTTCTAACCCATTATTTGAGGAGTGTGCTCAAAGGATGGAATTTGTTGAGGATTACTCACCTTCTACACTTAAAGTTTCACATATGGTTGATCTGGAGCCTCCCTCACAAATGAGGCCAATTGAAAGAAAGGTAATGCAGGATGAATGTTGCTCTGTTGATGAAGATGCATTACATTGGGACAATATTTTTCTTCTGCCATCAAGTAGTGAGAATAATGGTGATAATTTAATTCATGATGTTGATCATGTGAATCATCCTTATGAGGATAAAGGTGTGATTTATCAAGAGAAATCAAACTTGCTAAACCCGAGTAACTTGATATATGAGTATGTTTTTGTTTCCTTGGCTGAGGTAAGTGAAAGTGAGTATAGTTTCTTTTCTTTTGATATGCAAGAATGCATTAAAGATGAGCTAGATGATTGCAGCTAGGAAGAAAAGGTATCAGTTTCTTGTCCCCTTTCATATGTTTCAATTCATGATGATTTTCATGATGTTTGTTTTCCAAATAGTGAGTTTGTGGGGGGACATGTGAAGGAAGGCATAGGTGATGATAAATTTGGAGTTGGTCTACGGCTTATACTTGATATTGTTTTCTATCATCACATATGTAATAGAGGTTTCAGACTCTTGTTTGATTTTGTGAATAGAAACCAAGTTTTTGATAGAGGAAAATGATGGCACTCCTTTGGCATCCAGATGTTGCTTGTGTATATTTTGTATATCTTGTATAATGGTGTTAGAGTTTTTGGTAGGGAGCCAGTCTAAATTTTTGGATTAAAAGTGGGGAGAGAGCCTAATTGTTTTTTCTAAGTCTAGTCTACTTTTCCTAGAGGTCTGAATTCTTGCCATGCCTGCAAGAGGCATGCATCACCAATTTGTTGGATTTCTTTTCCTTGCAGGACCAAACTTGAATCAATAGATGGGCTTGATTCTTAGGGTAGGCACTCAAGTTTGACAAGAAAATAATCCAATTGATGAGGATTAAAATGAATCCTCCTTCTTCTTTGAGCTCCACATCACTCAGGTGGGTATTGCCTTATCTACACACTCAAGACACCTCATGATAAACAATAGGCCTGCAGATAGATTATTATGGAATAGTCATCAAACCCCTTCAAGTAACCTATACCCCAATGAAGCCAATTCATATGAAATAGCCCTACTTGCATAGAATGAGTCTAAAGACTAGAGAGAACCTCCTATTACTACTACCAACATAAAGGGATAGGTATTTTCACTTGAATGATTGATGTTGGGTCGAATGGTCCCTTGAAATATCCTTAGTCTCTCATAGACCAGTGCCTTATCCAATGGGCAGTAGAGTCAAATACCTTACTGCAATAGAGAGCTATGAAATAAGAAGACAATACATTCAAATATGGTAATGCCTTACATCAACCACACACCATTGATCATACCATACATTATCAAACCACTCGTGTACCCAAATGTGTTATCACTCATTTAAAGGAGTTTAACCCTCCCCTTAGAAGAGACCTATAAATAGATGATACATTAACCATCATCCACTAGAAGACAAGCATGAGACACCCTTGATACCTCGGCTCATACACACTTAAAAACCAGTCCTAGACCTAGTTGCTTCTATGAAAACAACTCTATTGCAGACACATAGGAAATGGAAATAGAAAGGCTAAAACACCCTTGATGCTTCAATCAATAAGTCTAAAGCTCAAATGAAGACAATCTGATAAGAGTAGAAATATATTGAATCTCATGCATAAAACAAGCTATTACAATATGTATTCTATTCTCCCAAAACCAGAGAGGAAAGAGGAAACTCTATATGCAGAGAAAAAGAAATATTTACAAGGTAGGAAAACTAAACCATCCAACCCTTCTTACAGAGAAACAACTATAATATATACCACTAGTCACCTTGGGATCCTAAATAGGATACATCAAGCTTTAGGCGAGTAGGGTTAGGGTTTCAACTAGCCAACCAACCAAAATTACATTAGAACTTACTGTAGGGGTAGGAAACAAAGGCAACTTGGAGAAAAAAAATCTCAGGTAGATCTGCAATCATGAAAATCTGCGAGCTTAGTGTAGAACACCAAGGAGTTGCCATGAAAACTAATCAAATCAGCCACTTGCAAACACACCTCGAGCATTAAAAAAATAGTACAGACCCCTGTACTCAATCATGGAACACCCTGGACCACACTATATAGCAAGCGCCACCAAACAAATCAAAATCAGCTCCAAAAACCATAAATTTTGGTACTTCATGTCATTGCAAACCCTCTGCAAATTTTGAATTTGAAAAACAATGGTCATTTCCATGGCGCTAGTAGTGAATCAGTGGTCTATATTTGAATCTGATCCAACCTTATAACTCCACCGTTAGTTCTTCTTCCCTTCGTGACTTTATGATATTAACTCAACCAAACACCTTGGGTCACTATGAGCACAAACGTGACAAAGCATTTTCTTATTCATGAAATGATTTTCTAACTCATGGTTTAACTCCATGAACTAGTGACTGAAGGCAACTTAACTCACCCTAGCTACATCTGGTGAACTGGTGACTGAAGGTTTTTGCCAGTTAACAAAAAACTTTATGTCTCCGCAAAAATATTTAGCGACCCTACGACTACACATTCGCTGAATCACCAAATTTCCTAGACCTCCACCAAAACACCACGCGAACACATGAACAAGAAGAAACTTTATGAGTGCTGCTAAAAATATCCTTACCACCAAATGGATTGAGAAACTTAACTGGGCCCACACAAGAAATTTGATGGCTGTCACATGATCACATGTCTCTTACACACCCCTTGTGAAAACATGACAACTGTTGATGCTCTGACATGTTAGGACCCATTGAGCCTTGGGAAATCAGGTCCCACTCTGACACATCTAGTCACTCACCCATGGACTAATCAAAAGCCACCAACTACACCCACATGTAACTTTGGACCCACCTTGCTGCAAAGAGTCGACGCAAAATGTTAGTCGCATGATCGCATAGCATGAAAATGGCCTATGTAAACATGTCACAAATCGCTAGCATTCACCTTGCCACTTGCTTTAAGTTACGGTCCCACTCGATACATCTGGCATGTCACAAACCTACCAACCAATGAAAAGCTTCCATCTCCGCAACACCTAGCATTGGACCCACAACCATTGATCTGAACACTTGGGAGATCATACGGTAGTCACATGATCACATGGGCTCAAAATGTTCCATGCGATTATACAACCACCATCGATATTGAATCTGCAACTGAGAAACTAGGCCCACTTGATAGCATATCCAACTCACCACTCTTGACCAATTAAGAGATGCCAACTGTGAAAGCGTGGCAGTGGACCCATTGAGAAACATATTCCACCTGGAAGATTGGATGGTTGGTGCATAATCTCAAGGGCTTGGAAGATTCTATGAGATCATGCACCCGCCATAGGATAAAAAGGGAACTGTGATATCGGGCCCTGTTGATAGATGGAAAACTGGTGCTATTTTGCATGTTAGAAAGTCTGACAACCTACAGTCATGAGATTATGCAACGAAGGCAAAGATAACCGCCTGAAAAATTGGAGATCATGTGACTGAACAATAAGAATAACTGGGTCCCACCAACCATTCGCAGTAGCATGGATAGGAAACGCCGACCAAAAGGAAGAAGTGTGAGGTTGAAAAAATCTAGGGTATTCACATTGACACAAAGGTAACAAAGGAATGCAAAAATACTGAGGGTTTTCATGCAGACCAAAAAGGTAGCAAGGAAACACAAACATCATGGGTTTTCGACATTTAGGCATATTCTAAAACTATTTCCTGCAGACCTTAAAACTTGAATATCTCCTTGGTTTTTGCAATTTAGGAGATGCGATTAGAGCTGGAGCAAGGTGACACAATGAAGAACCTATGGATAAGGGTGCACACCATAAAACCTTGTAGATTTTCTTCACACATTAAAACTATGTTTGTAGGCTGGGTAGAGACAACTTCAGGAAAACTTTGCAGGAAAAAGGCCATTTTCAAAGAATTTTTGCTATGACAGTAAAATGGCCTAACATGATGCAAATGGGAAAGCTAAAAGAATGTTTATAAAGAACACCAACTCTAGAGAACCAGGTGAGAATAAGTTAAAAAATGATCACATGACAAGGTTCAATGATGTAAAAGGTAAAAATTGGAAACCTAAGGGAGTTGGGGTTGAGAAAACTCCTAATGAAGTGGAGATGCCAGTTAACACAATGACTAAAGATGAAAATATAAAAGTCACCAATACATCTAATGTATTAGATAAGAAAAGGGATACTAAAGCACTATAAATTGAGATTCCTCCCTCTACTCCTGTTGATGTGTTAGTTGTATTATCTCAAATAATAGTTAAAGTTCCTTTGTTAGAATTATTGAAGATCCCTAAACATAAGGATATAGCTATTGCATGGGTAGATAATGTTCATAATTATGTTGCATGCAATGAATCTCAAGCTAAGGTTTTGAAAAGAGAAGAAGTTCAAGGAATGGAATCCCAAATTCCACCTATATATTTGGATAGTTCTGTCAATGCTAGCCTTGAAAACATTGATCCATTCTTTTTGAGTGTCCTTGTAAATGGAATGAAATTAAGAAATTGTATGATTGATAGTGGTGCCTCTAATACTATCGTGCCTTTCAAAATCATGGAGAAGTTAGGCCTTAAAGTTGATGCAATCCAAGGTAGATGTTGTGCAATGGATCTGAGAGAAGTACAGTCATTGGTACTATAAATGCAATGCCTTATAGATTGGCAGCTTATCCAGAGAAAGAATTAACTATGAGTGTCTTAGTGGTGGACATCCCTCCTCATTATGGGATGCTATTATCTATGAGATAGAGTGCTACCATTGGTGGAAGTTTACAATGTGATTTATCCTATGAAACTTTCAAGATTGATGACCAGTTTATCAAGATTGAGAGAGAGCCAAGAGTATGCCACATGATTGAAAGAAACATTGACTATGAAACTACATGTTTTGTGGATACTGACATTAATGCTTTTAGGGTAGAAATTCCTATGCTTGAGAGAGATCCTATGTTGCCACCTATATCTATTGAGGTGAATGCTAAGTCAATGCAGGTTGATTTATGGGTGATGTACTTTGATGGTGCCAGCTGCAAGGATGGTGTAGGAGTAGGTATTTTACTCATCTCTCTTGATGGAAACACCTACAAGTTTTCTTTCACGTTGAATTTCTTTTGTACCAATAATATAGCAGAGTATGAAGCATTGTTGCTAGGATTGAAATTGGCACAAAAGAATGGAATTAAATGCATAAGAGTGGTAGGAGATTTTGAATTAGTGGCATCTCAAGTTAGGTTAGTATATGCTTCCAAAAATAAGAGGTTAAAATAGTATAGAAATGTTGTGTGGGATTTGACTGAACATTTTGATGCCTTCAATGTTGAATGGAAGGGTAGGAGTAATAATAAGATGGCTGATTTGTTAGCCAATATAGCAATCAATCCTAGTGATATTACTTTTGCTGGTCTTTCTAAGGTTGAAATGCAAACTAGGCCTAGTATACCAGACAATGTTGAAAATTGGCAAGTCTTTGAGGATGACCAGGATATCTTGAAATTTATGGGTTGTGAGGAGCAGTATCATGGTCAAGAATTAGATTGTTTAGCTTTAATTGAGACTATAGAAGGAAAAGAGGTTGTCCTTGGTAATGAAGTTATTCAACTTAAAACTAACAAGGTTTCTAAGGGACTTGTTGTTCTTGAAACTATATTTGACAACTAGGACAGAGTTCAGAAGGATATTAAAGGGCAAGATCATATGGATCTAGAGGAGATAAATCTTGGAACACAAGAAGCACCTAAGAATGTATACATTGGTAGGGATATGTCTCAAAAGGTAAAAAAGTCTTTGATTGAATTATTAAGAAAATTCAAGCATGTTTTTGCATCATCATATGATGACCTGAAGGTTTCTAGAGAGGATTTGTTTCAACATATCATTCCATTGAAAGAAGATGCTAAATTTTTTAGGCAGAAACAAAGGACTATAAATCCTACTTTGGCACCTAAGATGCAAGAAGAATTAATGAAGCTAAGAGATGTTGGAATAATCAGGCCTATTAGGCATTCTTCTTGGGTGTCAAATCTTGTCCCTGTCAGAAAGAAGAATGGTGACATCAGATTGTGTGTAGATTTCAGGAACCTAAATGTGTCTTCCCTAAAAGATAAATATTGTTTGCCCAACATGGAAGCTATGTTTCAGAGAGTGACCAGATCAGAACTAATGTTTATGATGGATGGTTTCTCTAGTTACAATTAGGTAATTGTAAAAGAATTAGAACAATTCAAGACAATTCACAACACCTTGGGGGACATATGTCTATGTGAGAATGCCTTTTGGTCTCACAAATGTTGGTGCTACTTTTTAGAGGGCAATGGATGTTGCCTTTTCAGATTTTATAAATGATTTCCTTATAGTGTATCAAGATGATTTAACTTCCTATCCCAAGAAAGAATAAGATCATTGTATTCATTTAGAGAAAATATTCATAAGGGCTTTGGAATATGGTATTTCATTAAATCCAAGGAAATGTGCTTTTGGTGTCACTAAGGGTAAGTTGCTTGGCCACTTGGTTGGTAAGCAAGGAGTTAGGATTCATCCTGAGAGAGTGGTAGCCATTGATAATATTCAGAGACCAAAGAACATCAAAAGAATTCAATCCTTCTTTGGTTAGGTAAATTTCTTGAGATTTGTGACAAACTTTGCTGAGGTCACTAGACCTATATCTAAGATGTTAAAGAAAGGATCTTTTATTAATTGGGAGGGTGAGCTTGATGAAGCTTTCAAGAATATCAAGCAGGCTATTAAACATGCACCTGTGCTTAAGGCACCTAATTCTAATAACCCAATGCATATCTTCTCCTTTGCATCTTTTCATACTATTGCTGCAGTGTTGTTGCAGAAGAATAAGGAAGGTTATGAGCAGCCTATTGCATTCTTCAGTAAATCTTTGTAGGCTGCTGAATTGAAATATGATATCAATGAAAAACAAGCATGTACATTGGTAAAGGCTGTGAAGGCTTTTAGGTGTTATTTGATGGAAGCAATTGTAATTTCCTTTGTACCAAGTGCAATAGTCAAGGTTATCTTCTCACAACAAGAGGTGTCTGGGAGAAGGTGTAGATGGATCAATAGTATCCAAGAATTCAACAATGATAACCAGATCACTAAATTGGTTAGAGGACAAGGATTGGCAATGTTGATGGCTCAATCCAATCTTGATGCAAATTAGATAAATCAAAATGAGATTGATTATACTTGTGATATGGATGATTGTATCTAGTATCAAGATATCATTTATTACTTAAGAAACTTGAAATGTCTACCAGACATGGATGACAATAAGAAAAGGACATTGAAATTATAGGCCATCAAGTATGTAATTGTAGAAGGTAAGTTATATAGAAAAGATTTAGACTGCATACTTTTGAAATGTGTGGATGAAACTCAAGATAGCAAATTTTTGAAAGAAATGCATGAGGGAGTTTGTGGTAGACATTACATGGGTAAGAAAACTGCTCATAAAATCTTGAGAGTAGGATTTTGGTGGTCTACAATCTTCAAGGATGCAGAACAGTTGGTAAGGAGATGTGATGCTTGTCAAAGTTTCTCTGGTGAGCTTAAATTTTTAGGTAATATGCCCTTAAGGCCAGTAGAGGTACAAGCTCCTTTCCAATAGTGGGGAATAGATTTCATAGGGGAGATACCAAACAAGTCTAGTGGAGGACACTCATAGATCGTAGTTTCCACTAATTACTTTACTAAGTGGGTAGAGGCCATCCCCACAAGGAGTGCAACTAGTAAGGTCGTAATTGATTTTTTGTTGAAGAATATTGTTACAAGGTTTGGTTTCCCTGAAAGGATAGTTAGTGATAATGCAATGTGCTTCAGGTCTGCTGAGTACAAAGAATTCTGCAAAGGTCTAGGAATTCAGAGGTCAAATTCTTCACCTTATCATCCATAAGGAAATGCACAGGCAGAATCATCCAATAAAAGCCTGATGAAAATCCTAAAGAGGATTCTTGATAAGAATAAAAGAGCATGGAATTCAAAGTTGCCATTAGCTTTATGGGCTGATAGGGTAACTATAAAGAAGGCAATTGGTTGTGCACCATTTGACCTAGTATATGGAATACATGCAAGAATGCCTTAGAATAATTTATTGGAAATGTACAAGTTTGTTCAGTTATATGATGATGATATAGATGATGAAATATAGTTGAGAATTGAGGATCTCATCAAGTTGGATGAAATCAGAAGCGAATCAGCTTCAAAAAATGCCAAATTGTAGTTGTAGGTTAAGAATTTGTATGACATGAGAACTGTTGAAAGAAGGTTTGAACCTGGTGATTTGGTGTTAATTTGGGATGCCAAACTGGAGGATAAAGGAAAACATGGTAAGTTTGATCCACTCTGGTTAGGGCCATATGTAATTCATGAGAAATAGGGCCAAGATTCATATAGTGTTAAGGAGTTCAGTGGTGAAGTTCAGAAATTACTAGTTCATGGACAATTCTTGAAGCAATACTTCAATTGAAAGTATTCTATTTCATGATGAGTAGTTAGGTTTGTACATATTGTATTTTCTATAAATAGTTGCTCGCCCCTGTTTTGTCTTTTCTTAGTTCCTATGGTTTTGTCTAGCTGCTCTCTATTTTTTAGTTTTTGTCAGCCATTGTTAGCCCCTGCAAATAGTTCCATGGCTATATCTATTTTCTTCTAGCCTCTACAATGTTTTTCATGTCTTAAACCCTTGAAACCCTGGGCAAAAAATTTAAAAAAACTAGCTGTTGGTATGAAATAACCCTAGTTCTACCCAGACCCTATTCTATTTTTATGTTACTTTTTCTGGCCACTTAGCTTCCTTTTATGTCATGTGTGTATTTCATTTCCTAGTTAGTTGTGGGTTCACTTTATATCTGGCGGTCATGCCTTTCCATTCGACGATTACCCAATTGAGTGTTCATGTATTCTCCTAATGCTCGGTGGTCATCGATTAACTTTGAGAGACCCAATGAGGTAGCTTATATTCCCTTTAGTCATGTATTCACAAGATGCTTAACCTTCTTCATCGACGATAATACATGTGGCCCCGGTCATCAAATAATAATATAGGTGGTAGTTTGTGATTTAGCAGAGGGTCAGTAAGTTGTTAGTGGGACCTGAGTTTCCAGTTTGTCAGAGGGTCCTGACATTGTCAGAAAATCAATGACGGGTGCATGATCATATGGAGTGTGTCAGAGGTTTAAGATCATGCACCGATCATCGATTCTACCTTTTTTAGAGGGGATAAAGTGTAGCAGGTCCACATGCCAGGTGTGATGAATTGGCCTCTTCTGATTGGTCCACGGGTGAATGAGGTGGATATGTACCAGTGGGGCTAGGTAATTCAAGTGGCAGAGGGAAGAGATCAACGATGGGTGTATAATCAGATAGAATCTTTTAACTCATGAGGGCATGAGACTGGCCGTTGATTTGGAATCGGAATCTCAGTGATGTGGGGCTATAGGTGGGTCCTATGTCAGAAGTGATTGGGTGAAGATGACAAATAATGTGTTGACATGTGGAAGTTTGTAGGTGGGCCTAGGGTTATCAAGGTCTTTTGGTAGTTTAGACAAAGGTTTGGCAAGACTGATAAAGTTCCTTTGTATTCACTCATTCAAAAAAATTTCTAGCGAGGTTCTAAATCTTTTAGCGAATATGCGAGTTTCTTTTCACTGAATCTCCAAGTGAAATGATGAAGTTCAAATTTTCTTAGTGAACATGTGAGGTCCTTTGTTCATGTATTCACTGAATGCCTAAATTTGGTAGGTTTGCCATGGTGTGGGACCATTTTCCAAGTGGTGCTAAGGTGTTTAATTTCCATTAGTCAACATGGATGATGCTGCTAGGTGGGACCGTTATCAGAGAGGTCGATGACCGAGAAAGATCTAATGGATGACGTGTTGGTCATTCCCTTTGATCTTCAAAACTTGTAGATTTATACTTTGATGTATAACTATAATGAAACCTTGACTCTATCACCACTTCAAAGTCTACAAGGAAGAGGGCCAATTAACAAGGATCAAGGAGATCCTCCTACACTTTGAGCCTCAATGGTCAGGATGGTATATCCTTGACTCACTTCTTTAAAGGAGTTTCTAAACAATATATAACTATACCCTTTACTATCTGATTGAAAGGTTTATCATTTAATTGTGTGTGTGTGATTGCTGATGATGGACTGCTTCTAGAGAATGTATCAGTGCCTTATCTCAGGGCAAAGAGTCACTTAACAACCTCTATCACCCTAAAACCTCAACTCAAACATATATAGACTCAGAGTAAGTGCTCTTCCTATTACTCCCCACTCACATATCAGGACATCAAATCCTTATCTTGCTATGAACTCACTGAACTTACCTTAAAGACTTTAATCCTAACTTTGTTAGGAACTCAAAGATAACCTCAAAATACTCTTTGTTTACCATATGCTAACCCATTTTGTGCAATCAACATATATGAGCTCAAGAGCAAAACAAAAAGACATACACTAATATGAGATTAGAATGCAAAAATGTTCTCAATAAGACTTGCAGAATCAATACATCACCAAATGACAAAATGCACAAATGAAACAAACACTAAATCCAGGCTCTCCTTGTTCAAATTTTCACTATCAACAATCAAGGACCAAAACCAAAAGAATTGGAACCCCTGCAAACTCAAAAAGTCTACAACTTAAACCCCCTAGTCATCTTGGAAATTTGCAACAAGCTACGGATGACTAGGGTTAGGGTTCAACCACCCAACCTACTAGAAACAATCAAGAATTTAATTCAAGGGTGGGAAACACATCCAATCCTACAAATACACCTCGAGTCAAGATTGTATTCAATCCTTTACGTTACAAATCCCTGCAATCAACTGTCAAACACTTTGGACCACATCGCAGCAACAAGCTCCACCAAACTAGTCAAATCTGGCCGTGAAAGCAATAAAAACTAGTCCTTCTTATTGCTGCAAACCCTCAGAGAATTTATGATGAAGGGTGCTCCCCTTAATACCACAAACACATAACAGAAATAGATAAACAACAACAATAATATGCAAGAACAGAAAATTGGCTTCTTATTATCTCCACAAATGTGGAATTACAAACTTTCAAAATTACAATATGCAAAACCACATGGGCATTCCCTTACAATATTATGTAGGACAAAGCCTCGAATCAATACCCAGATCTACTACCCATAACTACCCTAGACAACACTACGAGCCTTCTTTATATAGGCAATTTCCACTGCCAGAGAAGGTTCCAGAAATTTAGCCCTTAGGGCCGACCAAACTTAGAATTATTTTATTTTATAATTTATTACATCAAAGTCGGCTCAAAATAAGTTTTGAAACCCAAACAGAAATTTTAAAGAAAATTATTTTCCGCCATTTCAGGTGACCTAACTTCCGAAGACCATAAGTCATCGCCCGTTGACCCGATTGGCTATTATAACCCCATTCTGGAAATACCATAGAGCATTCTTCAGGCTTGATCCATGCAAAGCACCTGTCACCCAAATTTTCAACCTCATCCGGAGCCTCTAAAGCCTTCAAAACTAAGTTTGAAGTTTCTGTACCCTGCTGCCAATACCGAAAATCTTCAATATCTTCAAAACTAGACCTGATCTAGCCATGAAACTTTGCTGGCAGGCTGATATGACTGAGATGAACCTCCACATATAAAATTAGAATATTCTAAGATCATAAGACCAACTTACTAAAAATAGTAAGTTTCCATAAATAGCAGCTCTACACAAGATAGCCCTTATTGAATACAAAAATAAAAATATTTTTGGGTGATGCAAGATTGCTCTTACACCCAGGATGCTCCTACATCAGACACTTGAGGTAATTTGAGAAGTGAACCTGTCATGACTCAGGTGTGCAGAGGAAAACCAAGATGGTTAACCTCCTCCTTTGTTAGCCATGATGAATCTTCAACAGGTCATCCTTTCCATTTGACCAAATACTCTTCATATGTCTTGTTCCTTGTTGGCTGTCCAGTATGTCTTCAATCTCCTTGATATCTGAACTGGTTGCTGGAATACTCCACTGTGCTGTTGCAACCTCATCTTCAACACCTCCTTCATGATACTCTGTAAAATTTAAAATGTTAAACACTGGTGAAATATTCAGCTCAGTAGGAAATTCTACCTCATATGCATTTCCTAAATCATGCTTCTTTAGTATCTTACATGGCCCAAACTTCTTCATTTTCAACTTGTTATATGTACCAATCGAAAATCACTCCTTCCGCAAATGAACCATGACTTCATCTCCAACCTAAAATTCCTTATGCCTCCTTTTCTCATCTGCCTTAGCCTTATATTGCACATTCATCTTGGTAATATGCTTCCTCACCTCCTCATGGATGTTCTTCAAGTGTTCTACAAAATCCTCAGCTTCAGCACTACTTATTTCTCATTTATCTATCTTTCTCAATTCAGATGCATTTCTTGGACTATTTTCATACATAATTTAGAATGGTGATTTACCAGTGCTCCTATTGATAGAATTATTGTATGCAAATTCTGCCTATGGTAAAATCAAATCCCATCCTGTTAGCTTATCTCCAACCAAACATCTCAGCAAATTTTCCAAACTTCTATTCACCACCTCTGTTTGTCCATCAGTCTATGGATGATGTGATGATGTGAACTTCAAATCTATCTTCAACTTCTTCCACAATGTCCGCCAGAAATATCCAACAAACTTAGTATCTCAATCTGAAACTATGGTCTTTGGCAAACCATGTAGTCTCATCACTTCTCTGAAAAACAATTCTACTACATGAACAACATCATTAGTCTTCTTACAGGGAATGAAATGTGCCATCTTTGAAAATCTATCAACCACCACAAAAATTGAATCATGTCCCCACTGAGTCCTCGGTAAACCAAGAACAAAGTCCATACTGATATCCTCCCAAGGCTTCTCTAGTATAGGTAATGGCTGATATAACCCTGTATTCTACTTCACTCCTTTCACCATCTGACATACTCTGCAACTCTGTACAAACTTCTTCACATCTTGCTACAATTATGGCCAATAATAATTCTCACCAACCAAAGCAAGGGCTTTATCATGACCAAAATATCTAGCCAATCCTCCACTATGCTTCTCTTTGATGAGATTCTCCCTCATAGAACTTCTTGGAATCACAACTGACTCCCTCTGAATAGCATATCATCCTGGATGATGAAATCCAGCCATTTCATCCTATCTAGAGTAACAGGCTCTTTACAACCTTTCCAAGCTCCACCAAAATCAGGATCCTCTAGATACAAATTCTTGAGTTCCTTGAACCCAACCACCTCAATCTGCATCTCCATCAGCAATAGTTTCCTTCTACTAAGAGCATTTGCAACCCTGTTAGACTTTCCACTTCTATGTTTCAAAACAAATGTATAACTCTACAAAAACTCAACCCATTTCAAATGCCTCTGATTCAACTTTCCTTGACTATTCAAATATTGCAAAGCTTGATGATCAGTATACAAGATAAACTCTTTAGGAAGTAGATAATGTCTCTACTTCTTTAATGCCTGAACTATAGCATAAAATTTCTGATCATAAATAGAATACTTCCTCTTGGCATCATTTAACTTCTCACTGAAATAAGCAAAAAGTTTACCTTCTTGGCTCATAACAGCTCCTATTGCAGTACCACTAGCATCACAATCTACTTGAAACACCTTATTAAAATCTAGAAGTGCTAAAATAGGTTGTTTTGTATCTTTTTGTTTCAACAATCGAAAACTCTTTTCTGCCCCATTAGTCCACTTAAACTCTTTTCTATCCCCTCTCATTGTTTCAGTCAAGGGTCCACAAATACTACTAAAATTTATGATAAACTTTCTGTAAAAGCTAGCCAAACCATGAAAAGATCTTACCTTAGTAGCACTCCTTGGAGTAGGCCATTCAAGGATAGCTTGTACCTTCTCTGGGTCCATTTTTAGACCTTCTGCTAAAACTACATATCCCAAATACACTAACTCTTTCTTCACAAAACTACACTTCTTCAAGTTAATCAATAATTTCTCATCTCTTAGCTTCTCAAACACTATATGAATATGCATCATATGTTCCTCTAATGTCTTGCTAAAGATCAAAATATCATCTAGGTATACAATGACAAACTTACCCAGAAATTCTTTCAGAACCTCGTTCATGAGCCACATGAAAGTGCTCGGTGCATTGGTTAGCCCAAAAGGCATGACTAACCACTCATACAGTCCTTCCTTTGTTTTGAAGGTAGTCTTCCATTCATCTCCTTCTCTAATTTGAATTTGGTGATATCCACTCTTCAGATCTATCTTTGAGAAATACACAGCTCCACTCAAACAATCCATAATATCATCCATTCATGGCAATGGAAACCTATACTTGATTGTGATCTTGTTTATTACTCTGGAATCTGTACACATCCTCCATTCTCCATTCTTCTTTGGTGCTAATACTACTAGTACAGCATATGGACTCAGGCTCTCTGGAATCAATCCCTTCTGTAACAACTCATGTACTTGTCTATTCAACTCTTCACTTTCTATTGGTGTCATTCTGTATGCTGCCTTGTTTGGAAAACTAGCTCCTGGAATCAAATCCATCTAATAACTGATCTTCCTTACGGGTGGTAATCCATCAGGTACATTATCAGATACAATATCCTGAAACTCATTCAACAAATCTGCAACCTCTATAGGTACATCCTCTACTTCTTCTTTACTAGCTTTTGGAATTAAAGCAAAACACACATGCTCATGCCTCATACCATCTAGGAATTTTTTTCCATCAACAAATGTTAGTCTTGCATTGCCACATACCTTTTCTTCAGTCTCCTTCAATGGCTTTAGCTTATGTCACACTCCATCCTTTGTCAGGGAATAGATATTTGCATGACCATCGTGTACAACACATCTATCAAACTGCCACGGTCTACCTAGCAACATATGACATGCATCCATAGAGATGATATCACATAGTACCTCATCTTGGTACCCGTCGATCTTGAACTTTACCAGGCACCATTCACTGAACATGACCTTGTGGTCATCCTGCACCCAGGCAATCCGATATGGATGTGGGTGTTTCTGTCTCTTGAGCTTCAACTTTGTCACCATCTCTTCTGACACCAAATTGTTAGTGCTTCCACTATCGATAATCACATCACAACATTTACCCTCACACTTGCATCTAGTGCAAAATAGACTCCTCCTTTGTCCAAGTTCATTCTCACCACTCAACAAGACTCTTCTATTAATTAGCATTTCTCCTCTTTCAGCATCTTCAAAATTTGATGATCTAGCATCTTCATCTAAAAGTGCAACTCTGGCCTGGCCTTCATTTCTCCTGTCTATTCTACCTTGGCACTGAGGACATTCAAATGCCCTATGACCTTCTTCTCCATAATGAAAACATGTTCTACGAAAGCCTCCTCTTCCAGATCCTTGTCCTCTTCCTCTTCCTCTCTGATCTCTATTATTCTGATCTTGGAAATGATTGGAATTGTTTCCTCTCTGATTCTGGCTACTACTGGCCTCATCCTTCTTTTTTGGATCTTCATTTTGGCCACCATATGACCGTCCACCAGATCTTCCACCACGACCTCTTCCATTTTGTCTGCTTTTAAACTTTTTGTTTAGCTTTTCCTCTACTTTTAGGGAAAACTGGTATGACTCCTCAATACTGTTAATTTGAACCAAATTCAACTCCTCCTGAATGCTTGGCCTTAACCCATTAAGGTATTGGGCAACTTTCTCCTTATCAGCTTCTGCATGGCCTATTCTGATAAGGAGTCGATAGAACTCTTCTGTATACTCCTGAACAAATCTTCCTGCTTGCTTCAAACTTTGCATTTTCTTTAGTAGGTCAAGCTCATAATCAACAGGAATGAACTGTCACTTCAATTTGTCCACCATCCGATCCCATCTTGTGATTTTATCTTTCCCTCTTCTATTTTGCTCCAATTGAATTTCTTGCCACCAGATCTTCACATGACCTTTCAGTCTGGCCTTCACAAATTTGACCCTATCAGGATCCTCAACATCTTCATACTCAAAATATTCCTCACATTCATTGATCTAGTTGATCAATTGCTCTGGGTTAAGATTTCCAGAAAATGCAGGAACCTCAATCTTAGGTCTTTTCCCAATCTTCAAAATCGCCCAAAAAAGTCTTTCTTCCTCCTGGTTCACAATTTCAGCTTCTCCTTCTTGATATTCTTCTTCGGCTTCATCATCACTTTCATCTCTGACATTAAGATTCATTCCTCTACGAATCTCTTCTTGCAATGCTTACACTTGTCTCTGCAGCTCTCTAACCTCAGGTGTCACAGCACTAGCTCTTCCGCCATGTTCTCTTCATGGAGGTATTTTCGTGATGCACACTGAATCCCTAACCATGGTCCTAGTGCAAACTGCCTCACAGTTGGCGATCTATTTACACACTCAAGAAATCTTAATCTGATACCACTTGATGAAGGGTGCTCCCCTTAATACCACAAACACATAACAGAAATAGAGAAACAACAACAATAATATGCAAGAACAGAAAATTGGCTTCTTATTATCTCCACAAATGTGGAATTACAAACTTTTAGAATTACAATATGCAAAGCCACATGGGCATTCGCTTACAATATTTTGTAGGACAAAGCCTCGAATCAATACCCAGATCTACTACCCAAAACTTCCCTAGACAACACTACGGGCCTTCTTTATATAGGCAATTTCCACTGCCAGAGAAGGTTCCAGAAATTTAGCCCTTAGGGCCGACCAAACTTAGAATTATTTTATTTTACAATTTATTACATCAAAGTCAGCTCAAAATGAGTTTTGAAACTCAAACAAAAATTTTGAAGAAAATTATTTTCTACCATTTCAGGTGACCCAACTTCCGAAGACCATAAGTCATCGCCCATTGACCCGATTGGCTATTATAACCCCATTTTGGAAATGCCACGGAGCGCTCTATAAGCTTGACACATGCAAAGCACCTGTCACCTAAATTTTCAACCTCATCCAGGGCCTCTAAAGCCTTCAAAACTGAGTTTGAAGTTTCTGTACCCTGCTGCCAATACCGAAAATCTTCAATATATTTAAAACTAGACCTGATCTAGCCATGAAACTTTGCTGGCAGGCTGATATGACTGAGATGAACCTCCACATGTAAAATTAGAATATTCTGAGATCATAAGACCAACTTACTAAAAATAGTAAGTTTCCATAAATAGCGGCTCTGCACAAGATAGCCCTTATTGAATACAAAAACACAAATATTTTTGGGTGATGCAAGATTGCTCTTACACCTAGGATGCTCCTGCATCAATTTAAATTTGAATTCCAATGGTCACATTATTGCTTTACCCTTGAATCGGTGGCCCACATTTGAAATAAAATTATCAATAAGTCACAGCCGTTGATCTTATAACTTTCGCGGGCTTATGACTTTAACTCATCCCGGCACCTCGGGTTACCTTCAGTGAACATACAACAAAGGAAAATCTTAGTCATGGAATGAAAGTCTTAACCTTAGTTAGATTTAGTGAACCCATGACTGCACGTCTCAAAATAACCCTATAAGTCATCTGGTGAACTAGTGACTGAAGACATTTCACCAGTTCGCGGAAATGATAGCGCTGCCACTAAAGCATCACGCGAACCAGCGATAGGATGAAGATTATGTCAGGCCACCAAATATTTATCGAGATCACCAAACTACTCAGACCCCACTCTTAACTCCGCAACTACGATGCCACCTATCACCATGCTATTCATTGCAACTACCGAGTCACACCTGCCACAGGACTCACCTCTACAAGCCTTTGAAATCAAACTACAGGCAAATGAATGCATAGGGCTTGAAACCTCCCATGAGATCATATGCCAACCACTAGATCTGCCATGCTATCCTCCTCGTCAGACAATGGGACCACTGCACAAGTGTCAACAAATTGCATGATCACATGTCAGAAAGGTCTGACATGCGGCCATGCAATAGCTAATAAGAATACATGCCTTTGCTTCCTTTCTAACACTGGGCCCACATCTCCACTCTACATCCACTAAAACCTTGCCACCTCGACATGCTCTGACAGTGGGCCAACTACAAACAAACCATCAGCATCTAATCAGATGGTGGGTGCATGATCAGAAGGGGAAAGAATATTCCTTGTGATCGCATGCCGACTGTAGATCTTAAATCTATGACACTGGGCCCTGCTGAAAAGTCTGATTCATCACCTCATGGACCAATCAAAAGCAAGCACCTCAGCACTATCTGACACGCAGACCCACTTGGACCCACAACATGCCCACACAGGACAATCCAACGGCCGTCGCAAAAGTGTAAAGGCTAAACACTGTGCAACTTTTCTATGTGAACAAGCGACGACCATCGATCCTGTCTGAGCCTTAATAGTGCAGAGGGATGAGAAGAGACAAATCACTAGGCATTCAGCAACTATGCGACTAACCGCCCGCTAGATCATTAGATGCTAGTCGCTAACCACCAAGCATGAAGAGATCACATGACTAACAGTCACCGAGTCACTGAATGGAAGATGTAACTACCAGAGGAATTGGAGAATCAGCAACAAGAAACCCCCAAAGGACTAGGCCCCACCATCCATCGCACCTATGCAGCTAAGACCAAAGTTGAAAACACACAAAGTATTTGACACAGAGAAAGACCGAAAACACACAGAGTTTTCGACACCAAAAGACAAGTGCAAAAAATAGGAAGCACAAGGTCAAAAACAATGAAGGTTGAAAACACACAGACTGAAAACATCATGGATTTTCAAAAATACTGTGGGTTTTCGACATTGAGGTAGATTTTTAAACTTTTTCCTGCCGACCTTAAAACCTAAAAATCTTTCTGGATTTTGCAATTCAGCACGTGTAATTTGGACTGGAGCAAGGTGAACCATTGGAGAACATAGGGCAAAGGGCACCTCAAGAAATTTTTTGCAAGGAAATAGGCCATTTTCATAAGATTTTGCAATGACTGGAAAATGGACTAACAGTGGCTCTAGTTGGGGATGCATGGCTCTTGCAGGCATGGCAAGGATTCAGAATCATTGGTTAAAGTAGACCATCCCACTGGATAAAATTGCAGACAACAAGGAACAAGCAGGGCAAGACAAGCAATTAGACCAAAAACTGAAAGACCAGGGCAAAACAGGGCAGGGGCAAGCAACCTATATACAGAGATCTACAAAATGTACAACCATAACTACTATTCATGGAGAACAAAGTACTTCAAATGAAGTATTGCTTCAAGAATTGTCCATGAATAGGCAACTCTTGAATATCACCATTAAAATCCTTGATGATGTAAGAATCTTGGCCCCATTTCTCATGAATCAGGTATGGCCCTAACCAGATGGGATCAAATTTACCATGCTTCCCCTTATCCTCCAATCTGGCATTCCAAACTACACCAAATCACCAGGTTCAAACCTCCTATCAACAGTCCTTTTATCATATAGATTCTTAACCTACAACTACAATTTGGCATTCTTTGCAACTGATTCTCTTCTAGTTTCATTCAACCTAATGAGGTCCTCAATTCTCAACTGCATTTCACCATCAATGTCATCATCATATAACTGCACAAACTTGTACATCTCCAATAAGTTATTCTGAGGCATTCTAGCATGAATTCCATATACTAAGTCAAATGGTGCACAACCAATTGCCCTCTTCACAGCTACCCTATCAGCCCATAAAGCTAATGGCAGCTTTGAATTCCATGCCCTCTTATTTTTCTCAAGGATTCTTTTCAAGATCTTAATTAGACTCTTATTAGTAGATTCTGCCTGACCATTTCCTTGTGGATGATAAGGTGAGGAATTAGAAATCTGAATTCCCAAACCTTTCCAAAAGTCCTTATATTTGGCAGACCTGAAGCACATAGCATTATCACTCACTATCCTCTCAAGGCACCCAAACCTTGTAATAATATTATTCATCAGAAAGTCAATTACCACCCTGCTAGTTGCATTCCTTGTAGGTATAGCTTCTACCCACTTTTTAAAGTAATTAGTGGCAACCAAGATCCATGAATGTCCTCCACTTGACTTGTTTGGTATCTCCCCTATGAAATCAATTCCCCATTGTTGGAAAGGAGCTTGAACTTCCACTAGTTTTAATGGTACATTACCTAAAAACTTAAGCTTACCAGAGAACCTTTGACAATCATCACATCTCCTGACCAACTATTGTGCATCCTTGAAGATTGTGGGCCACCAAAATCCTGCTCTCAAGATCTTATGAGCAGTTGTTTTACCCATATAATGTCCACCGCAATCTCCCTCATGCATCTCCTTCAACAATACATTAGCTTGATTCTCATCTACACATTTCAAGAGTATACAATCCAATTTTTTTTTATACAGCTTACATTTCACAATTACATACTTGATGGCTTGTAACTTCAATGTCCTCTTTTGATTATCATTCATACTATCTGGACACCTCATGTTTCTCAAATAGTAAATAATATCCTGATACCAAATACAATCATCCATATCATATGTATAATCAATTTCAGAATGATTTACCTGGTTTGCATCTAGATTGGATTGAGCCATCAATTTTGCCAATCCTTGACCTCTAACCAACTTAGTAATCTGGATCTCAACATTGAATTCCTGAATCCTATTGATCCATCTGCACCTTCTTCCAAACACCTCTTGTTGTGAGAAAATATCCTTCACAGCCGCACTTGGCACAAAAGCAATCACAACTGCTCCCATCAAATAACACCTAAAAGCCTTGATTTCTTTCACAAGTGCATAAGCTTGTTTCTCATTTATGTCATACTTTAATTCTGTAGCCTGCAAAGACTTACTAAAAAATGCAATAGGCTGCTCAAAACCATCCTTATTCTTTTGTAACAAAACTGTAGGAATAGTATGAAAAGATGAAAAGGGAAAGATATGCATTGGGACATTATAATCAGGTGCCATAAGCACTGGTGCATCTTTCATAGATTGCTTGATATTCTTGAAGGCCTCATCAGGCTCACCCTCCCAATTGATTACAGATCCCTTCTTCAACATCTTGAAAATAGGTCTAGTAACCTCTGCAAAGTTTGTCACAAACCTCCTTATAAAATTGACCTGACCAAAGAAGGACTGATTCCCTTTAACATTCTTTGGTCTCTGAATTTTATCAATGGCTGCTACCCTCTCAGGGTCAATTCTCACTCCTTTCTTCCCAACTAAGTGGCCAAGCAACTTACCTTCTGTGACACCAAAAGCACATTTCCTTGGGTTCAAAGAAATGCCAAATTCCAAGGCCCTCACAAATATTTTTTCTAAATGAGCACAATGGTCCTCTTCCCTCTTGGAATAGGTAGTTAAATCATCCTGATACACAATAAGGAAAGCATTGATAAAATCTAAAAAGGCAACATCCATTGCCCTCTGAAAAGTAGCACTAGCATTTGTGAGACCAAAAGGCATTCTCACATAAACATATGTTCCCCAAGGTGTTGTAAAGGTTGTCTTGAAATATTCTAATTCCTTGACAATGACCTGATTATAGCCAGAGAAACCATCCATCATTGACATCAATTCTAATCTGGTTACTCTCTGCAACATAGCCTCCATATTGGGCAAACAATAATTATCTTTCAATGAGTTGATGTTCAAATTCCTGAAGTCCACACAAAGCCTGATGTCACCATTCTTTTTTCTTACAGGAACAAGGTTTGACACCCAAGAAGAATGCCTTATAGGCTTGATAATGTCAGCATCTCTCAACTTCATTAATTCTTCTTGCATCTTGGGTGCCAAAGTAGGATTAATAGGCCTTTGTTTTTGCCGGAAAGGTTTAGCATCTTCTTTCAATGGAATAACATGCTCAAATAAATCCTCTCTATAAACCTTTAGGTCATCATATGACCATGCAAAAACATGCCTGAATTTCCTCAATAATTCAATCAAAGGTCTCCTTACCTTTTGAGATATATCTCTACCAATGTATACTTTCTTAGGTGCCTCATGTGATCCAATATTTATCTCCTCAAGATCAGCATGATCTTCTCCTTTGATATTGTTTTGAACTCGATCTTGGTTGTCAAAGATAGTTTCCAAAACAACAAGCCCCTTGGGCACCTTGTTAGTTCTAAGCTGAATGACCTCATTGCCTAAGACAACCTCCCTTTCTCCTACTGACTCAACCAAGGCTGAACAATCAAATTCCTGACCATGATACTGATCCTTGCAATCCATAAACTTCAAGATATCATTATCATCATCAAAAACTTGCCAATTCTCAATATTATCTGGTATACTAGGCCTAGCTTGAATTTCAACTTTAGAGATAGCAGAGAATGTGACATCATTGGGATTGATTGCAATATTGGCTAACAAGTCAGCCACCTTGTTGTTACTCCTATCCTTCCACTCAATATTGAAGGCATCAAAATGTTCAATCAAATCCCAAACTGCATTCCTATATTGTTTCAACCTTCTATTCTTGGAAGCATACATTGACCTGACTTGGGACACCACGAACTTAGAATCACTAATAACATTTAGACATTTAATACCATGCTTTTGTGCCAACCTCAATCCTAACAACAAGGCCTCATATTCTGCTATATTGTTGGTACAAAAGAAATTCAATGTGAAAGAGAACTTGTAGATGTTTCCATCAGGAGAAATAAGTAAAATACCCACTCCTGCACCATCTTTGCAACTTGCACCATCAAAGTACATTACCCACAAATTACTCTTCACAAAATCGGCACCTACCTCCACAAAGATGGGTGACAAAATATGTTCATTTTCAAATACAAGGATCTCTTCCCTAAAAGCATTAACATCAGTATCCACAAAACATGTAGTTTCATTATCTATGTTTCTCTGAATCGTGTGGTATACTCTTGGCTCTCGTTCAATTTTGACAAATCGATCATCAATCTTGAAATTTGCATAGGACAAATCACACTGTAAACTTCCACCCATGGCAGCACTCCACCTTCTAGACAACAACATCCCATAATGAGGAGGGATATCCACCACTAAAACACTCATTATTAGCTCTTTCTCTGGATATGCTGCCAACCTATATGGCATTGCATTGATAGTCCCAATAACTGGTACCTCCCTCTGATCCATTGCACAACACTTGCTCTGCACTGTATCAACTTCAAGGCCCAACCTCTCCATGATTTTGAAAGGCATGACAGTATTAGAGGCACCACTATCAATCATACAATTTCTTAACTTCATCCCATTCACAAGAACAATTAAGAAGAATGGGTCAATATTTTCAAGGCTGGCATTGATAGAACTATCCAAATATATTAGAGGAATTTGAGACATAATTCCCTGAGCAACAACATCCTTCAAAGCTTTATCCTGAGATCCATTGCATGAAGTATCATTTTTATGAGTATTACCAACCCATGCAATAGCTTTATCTTTATGTTCAGGGATCCTCAACAATTTTGACAATGGAACCTTAACTATAATTTGTGACAATACAGATAACATGTCAACAGGGGTAGAAGCAGGAATCTCAATCTGCACTGCCTTAACGTCCCTTTTCTTGTTTGACAGATTAGGTGTACTAACCACCCTCACTTTTTCAATCTTAGCCATTGTGTTAACTAGCTTCTCAATCTCACTAGAGACCCTTTCAATTCCAACTCCCCTAGGCTCACAATGCTTACCTTTTACATTCTTGAATTTCACCTTGTGATCAACCTTTGATTTGTTCTCATTAGGTTCTCCAAAGTTGGTACTCTTTATAAACATTCCTACAACTTTCTCATTTGTATTCCTTTCCATCATGCCTCTAGTTTGCACCTGGGCAATCATTTCTACAGTAATCCTATCCATCTCTTCTCTAGAAGGTCTTCTCAAATTTACTGGCTTGGGCGAAGAGTTCATGTTACATGTTTTTTGATCAATGCATTCACCATCAGAAAAAACCTCTTGATGAAAAAGGGCATGATTATGTCTCTTCACATTTACATCTACCTCTTCATCCAAGTTAGAATCATCTTCATATCCTAGATATGAAGAAACCATGTTGCATCCAACATCATCTTGTTCTTATTCTTGTTTTATCTTCTCATTGCCACAATCTTGATTTGCAGCCATAGATTGTGCAACCACACAATGCTCTGCAGAATGAGGGGACTGGCATGCAACACACCAAGATATGTTCTCCATGACATTTATTGAATCCTTATGTAGAAGGTCAAGGACACCTCTGTCATTGTTTCCTCTTGCAGCATGGATAATAGGCTTGCCATCCTTACATTGGGTGTTGTAGGGGTAGTTCTGCAGTCTATTTTGTTTATTGAAATTGTTGTTGAATTGAGGCCTTTCATTGGTAGGAGCACTGATGTTCCTATTTGCAAGTGCCTTCAAATCCTTCAATGCATTAAGCACCTTATCCAATTTATCTTCCTCTTGCCTCCTAGATCCAACATTCTTCTCATTTTCTTTCTTATATTTCTTGTCCCCAAACAACTTTGGGTCATCTCTCTTTCCACCCAATTTTCCTGATATTTTCATGTTGTTCTCAATATTGACAGCAATCCTAAAAGCATCCCTAAGAGTTATTGGTTCTTTATCCCTCAATAAATATCCCATCTTCCCATCAAATGCATTGAAGTATGTAGTTAGACAAACATTGTCATCTAACTGCATAACTTGGAACAACTTATGCATACCCTTCTAAAATCTCATGTTGAATTCAGCTGCAGACTCATTCTGATTTTTCCTTATGGTGTTGAATTCATTCAACATGAAACTAGCATTAAGCCTATCACCATACTTCTCTTTGAAACATTTCTCAAAATAGTCCCAAGTATCAATACATCTATCAGGAAGCCTCTTAAACCAATCTCTAGCATCCTCCATTAGAGATTGAACAAATAGTTTCATGACTATATCCTCATGCTCTACCTCATAATCATTAAGCATATCAACAAATAACCTTAGATGCTCTTCACAACTAATAGCATTATTACCAGCAAACTTAGGTACCTTATCTCTAATATCATTTGGAAAAGCAATTGGATAACCAGGAATTCCATCAAAACTTATTTTCCTATAGCCTTCTAGTTGCATAGGGCTTCTTTGAAAGCTTGAACTAGTGTTAACCCTAGGATCAACATTAGCATCTATATCTATTTGTGCATCTAACTGCTACCTAGGATCTACACCTATCCTAGTAGATGAAGAAGGAAATGAACTAGTAGCATTACAAAGTGGAATAGCAGTAGTCATAGATGGCATACCTAGTTCAATAGCAGATGGGCCAAGAGCATTAGCTGAAGAAGCCCTCAAAAAGTGGATCTTCCTTTTCTTTTCTGTAATGGATGCATCAAATTTAGCTCTCTCTAGTTCTCTTGCAAGGTCCTCATCTTCTTTTCTCCTTCTCTCCATTTTAGTGTCCTTATTTGAATCCGGTGGTGGGATCCCTGGTATTTTCACTGATTTTCTTGCTTGGTCACCCACCATCTTCTACTTTCCTTTCTCATTGATGATAACAATAGATCTAGTGATCCTATGCCCATCTTTATCTTTAGGCAAAGAGACATAACTTTGCACTTGTCTAACCACAGGGTCCTCCCTATCAAATTCATGATCCTGAAGGAAGCGTTCTTGCTCACTCCTCAAGGCATCAAGATCACCAAAAACATCATGCTGCAGAACTCTAGGAGCATAAGCAAGCATTTTGTTTCTCTCCATTTCATTTATTTTTCTAAGAAGAGACTGCCTCTCTATCAAAGCATTCACCTTTTCAGCCTCTCTCTCCTCCTGTAATCTTTTATGTATGGCATCCTGCTCTGCTAACTGCAACCTTAGTGCATTCAAGTCATCAAGATCCACCATAATGTCATCAGAACCAAATGACACATCCATATCAGGAAGATTTTGATATGGGAAGTGAACTTTCCTATGTCTCATGGGTTCTCTTCTAAAATGATCTTCATCAAGATCCAAGTCAACTTCTAAACCCATATCTCTATTTTGTTCATTCTGACCTGCAGGCAATGGACCTTTGTCCTGAAATGAAGCCTCAGGGGTATCATAGAATCTCTCTTCAGAGTGACCACCATCTGATCTAGAAACTATATCTTTTGAACCATCCTGACTTGAGGATACATGTGATACTCTGGCTCTAGCATTTCTTTGTTCTTCCATGGGAGCACTAGTAGACTCACCATTCCTTCTAATCTAGCTCTTCTTTTCTTGTCTAGGTAGCTGCTCCAAAGTGACCTCTGGATTCTTTCTAACAAAAAACCTAGTATTTCTCCTCTTATCCATGATTTATCAATATGCAGCACTAGTTCAAACCTTTGAGTCACCACCCACCTAGATGGGAAATCTTTGAAACACAGTAGGAAAACAAGAACACACTTACAACCTTCCTCTCTAGATTCTCACTAGCAGAATCATTGTCTTGTTGATGGCTTGGATGGGCAGGTCTATCCGGTCAATAAGATTTTGAATACTTCAATATGACTGCAACCAGAGACCTAACATATGCATATCTTCATAATCATTATCCCCAGTAGAGTCGCCATTTTGTTAGTCATTCCCTTTGATCTTCAAAACTTGTAGATTTATACTTTGATGTATAACTATAATGAAACCTTGACTCTATCACCACTTCAAAGTCTACAAGGAAGAGGGCCAATTAACAAGGATCAAGGAGATCCTCCTAAACTTTGAGCCTCAATGCTCAGGCGGGTGTACCCTTGACTCACTTCTTCAAAGGAGTCTCTAAACAATATATAACTATACCCTTTACTATCTGATTGAAAGGTTCATCATTTAATTATGTGTGTGTGATTGCTAATGATGGACTACTTCCAAAGAATGGATCAGTGCCTTATCCCAGGGAAGACAGTCACTTAACAACCTATATCACCCTAAAACCTTAACTCAAACATATATAGACTCAGAGTAAGTGTTTTTCCTATTACTCCCCTCACTCACATATTAGGACATCAAATCCTTATCTTGCTATGAACTCACTGAACTTACCTTAAAGACTTTAATCCTAACTTTATTAGGAACTCAAAGATAACCTCAAAATACTCTTTGTTTACCATATGCTAACCCACTTTGTGCAATCAACATATATGAGCTCAAGAGAAAAACAAAAAGACATACACCAATATGAGATTGGAATGCAAAAATGTTCTCAATAAGACTTGCAGAATCAATACATCAGCAAATGACAAAATGCACAAAGGAAACAAACACTAAATCCAGGCTCTCCTTGTTCAAATTTTCACTATCAACAATCTAGGACCAAAACCAAAAGAATTGGAACCCATGCAAACTCAAAAAGTCTACAACTTAAACCCCCTAGTCATCTTTGAAATTTGCAACAAGGTACAGATGACTAGGGTTAGGGTTCAACCACCCAACCTACTAGAAACAATCAAGAATTTAATTCAGGGGTGGGAAACACATCCAATCCTGCAAATACACCTCGAGCCAAGATTGTATTCAATCCTTTATGGTATAAATCCCTGTAATCAACTGTCAAACACTTTGGACCACATCGCAGCAACAAGTGCCACCAAACAAGTCAAATCTAGCCATGAAAGTAGTAAAAACTAGTCCTTGTTGTCACTGCAAACCCTCAGAGAATTTAAATTTGAATTCCAACAGTCACATTATTGCTTTACCCTTGAATCGACAGCCCACATTTGAAATCAAATTATCAATAAGTCACAGCCATTGATCTTATAACTTTTGTGGGCTCATGACTTTAACTCATCCCGACACCTTGGGTTACCTTTAGAGAACACGCAACAAAGGAAAATCTCAGTCATGGAATGAAACTCTTAACCTTAGTTAGATTCAGTGAAGCCACGACTGCACGTGTTGAAATAACCCTTTAAGTCATCTGGCGAACTAGCGACTGAAGACATTTCACCAGTTCACAGAAATGATAGCGTTGCCGCTAAAACATCATGTGAACTAGTGACAGGATGAAGATTATGTAAGGCCACCAAATATTTATCAGGACCGCCAAACCTCTCAGACCCCACTCCTAACTCCGCAACTACGATGCCACCTATCACCATGCTATTCGTTGCAACTGCCGAGTCACACTTGCCACAGGACTCACCTCTACAAGCCTTTGAAATTGAACAGTGGGTGCATTATCGCATAGGGCTTGAAACCTCCCATGAGATCATACACCAACCACTAGATCTACCACACTATCCTCCTTGTCAGACAATGGGACCATTGCACAGGTGTCAACAGATCACATGATCTGATGTCAGAAAGGTCTGACATGCGGCCATGTGATAGCCAATAAGAATACGTGCCTTTGCTTCCTTTCTAACACTGGGCCCACATCTCCACCCTACATCCACTAAAACCCCACCACCTCAACATGCTTTGACAGCGGGCCAACTACAAACAAACCGTCAGCATCTAATCAGATGGTGGGTGCATGATCGAAAGGGGAAAGAATATTCCTTACGATCGTACGCTGACCATAGATCTTAAATCTATGACACTGGGCCCCACTGACAAGTTTGATTCATCACCTCATGGACCAATCAGAAGCAAGCACCTCAGCACTATCTGACATGCAGACCCAACTGGACCCACAGCACACCCACACATGACAATCCAACGGCCATCACAAAAGCGTAAAGGCTAAACACTATGCAACTTTTCTATGCAAACAAGTGACAACCATCGATCTTGTCCGATCCTTAACAGTGCAGAGGCATGAGAAGAGACAAACCGCCAGTCATTCAGTGACTACGTGACTAACCACCCGCCAGATCGTTAGATGCTAGCCACTAACCACCAAGCATGAAGAGATCATGTGACTAACAGTCGCCGAGTCACTGAATGGAAGATGTAACTGCCAGAGGAACTAGAGAATCGGCGACAAGAAACCCCTGAAGGACTGGGCCCCGCCATCCATCGCACCTGCGCAGCTAAGACCAAAGTCGAAAACACACAATGTATTTGACACAGAGAAAGACCAAAAACACACAGAGTTTTCGATGCCAAAAGACAAGTTCACAAAATAGGAAGCACAAGGTCAAAAACAACGAAGGTTGAAAACACACAGATAGAAAACATCATGGATTTTCAAAAATACTGTGGGTTTTGGACACTGAGGTAGATTTTGAAACTTTTTCCTGCCGACCTTAAAACCTGAAAATCTTTTTGGATTTTGCAATTCAGCACGTGCAATTTGGACTGGAGCAAGGTGAAACATTGGAGAACACAAGGCAAAGGGAACCTCAAGAAAAGTTTTGCAAGGAAATAGGCCATTTTCATAAGATTTTGCAATGACTAGAAAATGGACTAACACGACGCATGATCTCATGGGTGGTGTCAGAGCCATGAGATCTTACACCCGCTGTCTGATTTCAAAGGTTTGTAAAAGGTGGGTCTTGTGCCAATGATGACCAAGCATGAGCAGCGAATGGTGTGATGATAGGTGGCATAAAGTAGGGCCAGGTGAGGATCAAGGGCTTAGAGGTTTTGCTAGAATTGTTTAGTAGCCCAAAAAATTTCAAAGGAGTTTGCTCGTTCGCTGATTAAGATGGCGATATGTTAGAAGGTTTAACGAATTGGCAAATAAGCATTCGCGCATTCTCCAAATGATTTGGTGATGAAGTAAAGTATTACATGAACTGGCAAAAAGTCTTTTAGTTGCTAGTTCGTTAGATAAAGTGGGGCCAGGTTTTTTGAGGTTCAGTGGGTTCTGACACTTGCAGAGCATCCAATGGTCAACATATAATCTTAAGGGGCATTTTTGACACATGAGGCTTTGAGACTAGCCATTTATTTTCTTGTGCGGGCCTGGTGGATTTTCTCAGTTCATTTGGCAGTAAAGATGTATTTTTAGAAGCACTGATAAAGTTTCTTCTTGTTCACGTGTTTGCGTGATGTTTTGGCAGAGGTTAGGGAGACTTTTCTATTAAGTGAATAGTGTTCGTGTAATATCTGAATGTTTTAGCAGTACTCCAAAAGATTACGCGAACTGGCAAAAAGTCCTTCAGTCGCCTACTTGCCAAATGTGGCTAGGATGAGTTAAGTTTCCTTCAGCCGCCAGTTCATGGGGTTAAATCATGAGTCAAGATTTCATTTTGTGAATTGGAGTTGCCTTGTTGCAAGTTCGCTGAAAGCTAACCCGAGATATTTGTGAGTTAAGATTTAAAACCCGCAAAATAAATGGATCTGACAGTCACATTTTAAAGATAGTTCAGATTTAAATATAGACTATTGATAAACTACTAGTGCCATGGAAGTCACCGTTGTTACTAGGATTTGAATTTTTGAGGGTTTCCAGCAATAGAAAGTACCGAAATTTATTGCCTTTACAGCCAGATTTGATTTGTTTGGTGGCACTTGATGTTGCAGTGTGGTCCAAAGGCTCCATGATAGATTGTAGAGAGTTTGTACCATAAAAATGAGGGTTTGTACCTTGCAGAAATGGGTTTTCTTTCTCAAGGTATGTTGCAAGTGGCTGGTTTGATCAATTTTCATGGTAGATTCATGATCTCCAGTACAGTACTCTGAGATTTTTCATTAATGGAGATTGTTCTTGGATCTGCTCCAACTGGATTGCTTGGTTTCTCACCCTTCTAATAAATTTATGATTGATTAGGTTGTTCTAGTGGGTGAAACCCTAACCCTAGCTGTCTGAAGCTTGTTGCATCCTGATCTTTGGGATTCCAAGGTAGCTAGTGGTATAAATGGTAGTATTTTTGACTTAGTGTGGGTTCCAAAAGCTTACTTTTTCATCCTTGGTTGTTGTTGATGGTAATATACTGAGCAAGGAGAGCCTAGATTTTGGGTCTGTTTCTTTGGCATTTTGTTGTTTGATAATGTATTGATTCTACAACTTTTAATGAGAATACACTCGGATTCCAATTGCATATTTGTGTATGTCTTCTTGTTTTGTTCTTGAGCTCATATATGTTAATTTCATAGAGTGGGTTAGCATATGGTAAACAAAGAGTATTTTGAAATTATCTTTGAGTTTCTAACAAAGTTAGGATTAAAGTCTTTCAAGTAGTTTCAGTGAGTTCATAGCTAGATAAGAATTTGATGTCATGGTATGTGAGGGAGAGGGATAATAGGAAAAGCACTTATCCTGAATTCAAGTGTGTTTAAGTTAGGGTTCAGTTGATATATGTTATTATGTGACTCTTTGCCCTTGGTTAAGGCACTGGTCCATTCTCTAGAGGTAGTCCATCATCATCAATCACACACACACACATATAAATGATAAAATCTTTCAATCAGTTAGTAAAGGACATATTTGTATATTATTTTGGATTCCTTTGAAGAAGTGAATCAAGGGTACACCCACCTGAGCATTAAGGCTCAAAGTGTAGGAGGATCTCATTGTTGATCCTTGTTAATTGGCCGTCTTCCTTTTAGACTTTGGAGTGGTGATAGAGTCAAAGTTATATTAACAGTTATCCATCAAAGTATAAATCTATAAGTTGAAGATCAAAGGTAACTACCAATAAACACATCTTGGACAATCTGCATCTATGTACACATGAAGTTCAACATTATCCAAATTAGGATACCATAGACCATAGTCTATAGTGCCTTGCAAATGTTTGAATTTTTTTTTTAGTACCATGAGGTGACTTTGTTTAGGCTCTACTACAAATCTTCCAACTATACCAACTACATTAGAAATATCAGGTCTAGTTTGAGTAAGATAAATAATTTTTCCAATCATAGACTTGTACAATGTTATATCTACTACTGGTGAGTCGTCTTCTTTTGTAAGCTTGCATCCAGTAATCATAGGAGTCCCTGCTAGCTTGCAATCATCCATTTTGAATTTCTTTAATATTTCTTTCACATACTTAGACTGATTAATGAAAATACCTTTCTCTATCTACTGCACATTCAATCCTAAAAAGTACTTGATAGGGCCAATCATACTCATCTCAAATTCATTTTCCATCTCCTTAGAAAATTCAGCACTAAGCTTGCCAGTACCTCTAAAGATAATGTCATCAACAAATATAGCTACAAGTAGTAAGCCTTCAAATGTCTCTCTAATGAATAGATTACAATCTAGTGCTCCTTTCTTGAATCCAATCTTTGTTAAGTATCCATCTAGTCTCTCATACCATTCTCTAGGGGCTTTCTTAAGTCCATAGAGAGCCTTCTTCAATCTGCATACAATATTAGGTCTATCTAATAAGGTGAATCCTTATGGCTACTCAATGTAAACTTCTTTCAAATCTCAATTTAGGAATGCTGACTTTACATCCATCTGATATACTTTGAAGTTTTTAACTATAGCATAAGCTAGAAACAACTTGATAGCTTCTAATCTACTCACAGGTGCAAATGTGTCTGAATAATCAATGCCTTCTCTTTGAGCATACCCTTTACATGCTAAACTTGCTTTGTTTCTTACTACTGTGCCATCTTCATTCATCTTGTTTCTAAATATCCACTTTGTTCCAATCACATTTTTATCACTAGGTCTTGGGACTAGTTCCCAAGTGTCATTTTTGATAATCTGATAAGTTCTTCTTTCATAGCATCATGCCAATCTGAATCATCACAAGCATCTTCAACATTTAAGGGATCAATCTGAGATAGTAAACATACCGCATCATCATTAGCTGATTTCTTTTCTTGTGATCTTGTTAGAACTTTAGTGCTCTGATCTCCAATGATATCTTTCTTGGAATGGTTTCTAGATATAGACTTTGGAACCTTAGTTTATTTTGACTCATTAGCCTTAGGTGTTTCTTCTTCACTTATCTTAGGGTCATTAAACAATACATCAATACTATCAAACATTTCTTCAATGACTATCTCACTAGTAGAGGGTCTAGGCTCATCTTCAATCATGGGTGAGTAATCATGATATCTTTCTTGAACCATGAATTTCTCAACAATCTTAACATGAGAACTTTCAATGATCTTTTTCAATCTTAAATTAAAACATCTATAACCTTTACTTTTAGTGGAGTAACCAAGAAAAATACCTTCATTGCTTCTTGCATCAAACTTACCTACTACTTCATCCCTCTTGATGTAGCACTTGCTTCCAAATGTTCTAAAGTATTTCACCTTGGGAAAATTACCAAACCAAAGCTCATATGGTGTTTTGTTAGCACCTGGTCTCAATTGAATTTTATTGATGGTATAGAGTGTTGTATTGACTGCATCTATCCAATAGGTGTGTACTACTTTTCTTTCAATCATGATGGTGCATGCTGTATCAAGAATGATCCTATTCCTTCTTTCTACAATCTCATTCTGCTGAGGGGTTCTAGGTGCACTTAACTATCTTTTTATGCCATGTTCTTCATAGTACTCATAGAATCTATCAGAGGTGAATTATCCTCCTCATCTAATCTCAAACATTTTATTTTAAGTCTAGATTCATCTCAACCTTAGCTTTGAATATTTTAAATTTCTCAAATGCTTCTGACTTATCTTTCAACAACACAACCCACATCATCCTAGTATAATCATCAACAAATAAAATGAAATACCTTTCACCATAATATAACCTTGTTTGAGTTGGACCACATAGGTCTGTATGAATTAGATCCAACTTGTTCTCTACTGACTTGTTCGCTCTTGAATGAATTTCTTACATTCTTTCCTATTACACATTCCCTACATATAGTATCAATTGGCTTTTCTATGTAAGGTAGATCTCTTACTGCCTTAACATTTCTTATCTTTACTATGTCATCAAAATTGATATGACAATATTTTATGCCACAACCAACTATCATCAACTTTAGCAACAAAACAAATTGCTTCTAAATTAAGTTGAAAAACATTACCTCTTGTCTTTGAACCTGATGCAATCATAACACTGTCTTTGTTGTTAAAGATGCATTTGTCATCTTTGAACTCCAATTGATATCCTTTTCCAAGTAACTATCCAACAATGAGAAGGTAATGTTTCAAACCATCAACATAGAGAACATCATCAGTATAATTCTTTCCATCCAACGTGATAGCTCCTTTACCAACTATAGGCTTAGGAGTGTTATCTCCGAATCTAACCATACCACCATTGTATTTTTCCAGATGAAAAAATATTCCTTTATCACCTATCATGTGATGAGAGAAACCACTATCTATAATCCAGTCTGTCCTAATGTCTACTTGGGAGATTAATGCTAGCTCTTGTTCTTCTTTCTCATCTTTGAGATTTGTCTTATCAAGTGTTTTTCTATCATAGCAATGAATCCAATTTCTTCTTCTCCTGATTCATCATCAGAAACTCCATCTCTAGCATAATAACATTCTTTAGTGTACTTAGGTTTGTAATCTATTTTTAACTTTGTAGCTCTAGTAGGACACTTGGATGCAAAGTGACCTATCTTATTACATGAAAAGAACTTGAATGGTAACTGACCTTAATATTTTCCTTTCACTTTCTTTTCTCTTTTGGAAATAATAGCAATAAAGTCATCTAAGGTTTTCTCTTCATTATCATCATCAAAATTACCAAAAGTGTTTACATATTTCTCACCATGAACTACCGCTTTGAAGGCTATCTCACTTTTTGGTTTTTTCTTCATTCTTGAAATCTCAAAAGCTGAGATCTTGTTGATCAAGGTTTCTCTCTTGAAATTAGATGTAAGCTGCATGGTCTCATCAAGAATGCTGATCTTGTTTTCATATTCTAGAGTAAGGGTAGTCATCAATTTGTCCATGATGTCTTCCTCTGAGATCTCTCCACCATTGTTCCTGATTCCAACAACTACTTCATTGATCCATTGATTATAAGCTCTAATGTTTTCTTTAGGCAACATCTCTAATGCATTGTATCTTTTCTTCCATGTTTTTCTCTGCACATCTTTTGCTTGCTTGTCACCTTCAAACATGTCTTCTAGGTGCTTCCATATTTCATGGGTAGTGTCAACTTTCTTTATCTCTAAAAATTTACTATCAGATAGGGTGCTGATAAGAGCTTCCTTTGCTATAGCATTGTGATGAAATAATTATTTTTGTCTTTCAGTAGAATCATCCTTTCCAAGATCTTCTAGGGTAGGAATCTTGGCTGCTTTGATAGTCACATTAAAAACTTTGAAAGCAATGCATTGCAAATAAGTCACCATCTTGTTCTTCCAATCAAGATAATTTTCTCCATCAAACTTAGGAATTTATTTTCTGAAGAATACCATCTGATCAACCTCAAGTTGTTAAACTTTGTCTCTGAGGCACTTGGCTCTGATATCAATTGCTAGGAATAGTCCCAAGAGATAACTGAGAGGGGGGGGGGGGGGGGTGAATCAATTATCTACAAGATTCAATTCTTTATCCAATTCAATATAATTAAACATAAAGAATAAACACATTGAAACAACACATGAATACAACACCAATATTTTGGTTACAGAGAAACCCAAATAGGTAAAAACCCTAGTGGGAATTGAAACCCACTAATATTATGTACTAGTGTATTATGATCTTTGCTAGAAGATCGTTTACCCTATTAGGAGTAGATTTAAAATATAATAAGTACAGTAGACCTAGTCAAGGGTTAGACCCTGTTAGGAGTCTTCTATAAATGTCCCTGTTAGGGGAGAGGAGGCACTATCCAAGAGCTCACTACTCAAAGGGGCGAAGGCTACAACCTTCTAATTAATAGATACACACTATATCTAGATCTTCGTGAACTGCACTTAGACCTTCTTATCAGGATCAATTCCAATGTATAGCACAAGTACTCTATTTGGTCACATTGATCTTCTTCTGATGGTTCCACACCTCACACACTCTGCTCTGCTTTGCTCAATCAACCATGAACCATGCTCTAGCAATCAGAACTGACTGCCTATAAATATCTTTCCTCTAAATGATACAATCAGGTCATCCTATTAGAACCAACTTAAAATCATATTAGAGAAACCATGAAAAACTCCAACAAACATTTTGTTGACTCTACTATGCATGCAACACATCTTGGGACCTATCTAATTAAGATAATTGTAGACACATGCTACACACTGTCAGCTCTACTAAAACAACTGGATCTTTCTCCTCAAGCTGAATTAACTCATGCGATCTTAACTAAACATCAATAACTCATCTCCAAGATTAACTCCAAGGGGGCATACCCTAAAGATAGGTGCAACCTTGAAGCTACTAAAATCTCTGTCGACTCTTCTGAACAAACATAGGAAACCTCTATTGGTGAATAGTGACTGCATAAATTTACTTGCGTTCATCATCAGACTATGCATCCATAACTAAAACATCACTAACATGTCTTCATCATATATCCAAGGGCACACAGCTCCATGATAATTGTACAGACAATTGTACACACAACACTGTCTGTAACTCTGTTAGGAACACTAATGACATAGGCTGCTATATAATTTTATGTCCTAATATTTAACCTCTATGCCCATGATATCAAACTCATAGCATGACCATGCAACACATACTGAAATCTTACTTCATAAGACTTCTTCACATGCTACTTTCCATATGTTGTCATCAATGACAAACATACAGTCAGTAATGGCCTGTTGGAAAATCTCCAACAAAAAAGAGATGTTGCAATCCCAATGAAGGAGTAGATATACACTTTATGTCAAATTTTGATTCAAAAAATAACCTACCACACACTAAACCAAAAAAGTTAGAGTGCAATCTTGACACCAAAGAGAGAAAAAAGACTAGAGGACATCAATACTTTTAGTACTTGGTCATATTAAAATAGCATCCAACTTAGGAGGTCACATGAATGATGAAAGTAGACATCATCATGCATGGGAAGACTACTGCAAATAATCTCTCAAGTGGAACTTGGGTTTCTTTCTCTTTTCCTTGGCAGTATAATGTAGGAGCATCACTTTAGTAGTGCATTTATGCTCATTTTAATGTTAGGAGGATTTTTCGGGTTGGTGTAGGTCTTAGGAGACCTTTGGTATCATTTCCAAGAGTTCAAGTTGTCTAAATATGCCGAGGAATTTAAATTTGGGGTTTTCCTACCAAAATGCTAGTTTAAATTTTCTAGTGAACTTTAGCTTGTGGGAGGGTTGGGGTTTGTTCCACAACCATATATTTAGAATTTTAATGTAAATAAGGTCTTGTAAGATCATGTAATATTATGTATGGGTCTCTTTCCAATGTTTTTCAATCCTAGTTAATGTTCAACGACATAACTTTTCAAGTGTAAAGCAAAAATTGAAAACAAGGCATTGGGTTGTGGTTGAAAAAGAATGTATCTTTTTGGATAAATGTTCTTGATATATTTTCAGATAAAACAAACAAAATAACATGATCCAAGAATTTTTGAAAGGATTTTTAATGGAAAACCATATTTTTGATAGTTTTATATAATAATTTCTTTCTTATGACAGCCTGAGTTTTCTTTTGTATGGCCTCGTATAGAATAAGAAATTCTTTAAAATAGTTAAAAAGGTTTTTTCTATATATATAGAATCAAATAAAATTGGTTTGGAGTAATTTCATTGTGTTTTGTTCCAGATATGACAAAAATACTAAAAATTATCATGTCCTAGAGCTAGGGTTTCCAACGAGCTTAACAAAATGATTACTTTTGATTACACCATAAAAACCCATGAAATTTGGTGAAATCCTTCATGGGGTTTCTACCCAAGTTCCTACCAAATGGAAACTCTTAACCTCAATAATTTATGCAAGTTATATAGGTTTGTGTGTGTGCTAGCAAGAAAGACCGTTAAAACCCTTAGTGAGTTGAGGTTTTAATGATAAATTTGATCTTTTTGAGTTTTTTTCAAGAGAATGAGGGTTTTCAAAATCTAATTTGAGTGTGTGAAACTATTGAGAAACTTGAATAGGCATACGACTAAGTGAATACCTAATTAGGGCTTCTTAGAGAATTGAACCTAAAGTAAAAATTGTAAGAAATCTAGCAAAGGTAGTGTTGTAAGTTTTGAATCACATTTGATTTTTAAAAGTTGTTTATCCTCTCCATCATGGACTCTCTATGATGTCAGTACTAAAAAATATATATATATAACAATGTGCTTTCAAAAATTCCACTCTGCATGAACATAACATCGTCCATTGATAGGTATGTTAAAAGGCCTAGAACATGGGAGCATGACAATAAAACAAATCAATAGAGTAGAAAATAGGAAAATAATGCATAAAAATAGAGTAGTACATTAGTCTACTTTGCATTACATATAAACTAGAAAGCAAGGCATACAAGCATGTTTTTACACTTATCTAATTTGTATTATATATAAACAACAAAATGAATTAAAATAGAGCATTACATTAATTTAGTTTACATTAAATATGATCAAATGCATTTCACCATTGTGTTTTGTCCCAATAATCATAAGAAGTAACACATATATAACTTTTAGCATAGATAATCTTATTGTTTTGGATTAAATGATTTGGAAGTATTTTATTTTTAGATAATATTAATTTTCCTAACAAGGTGTTATGTGGCATGTAGAGCCTTTATTGAGAATGATGTCATTGTCCTTTGCAAGTATGATTATGAAAAGCTCATTAAATGGAGGCTCAATGGGGATTTTCATGGACATGCATTGAAATGTAATATGAAAACTTCCATTTAGTTAACTCATTCACCAAATACTCAATATTTAGGGACTTGATGTGACCTAGACACAACACTGCTCATCGATGATGGGACCCCCCTATCCTTTAGTTGGCTTAGCCATTTGGTTTTGGCTTTCAATAGCTCTGGTAGAAGTCTCATAGGTTTCTCCTATTATAGATGAGAAATGGTGCACCTTGATTAGGTCTAAGATGGGTTTTTTCCTCTTTCAATTTCATGATCTTAATTTTGAATTCCCTCCTCAGTTGTGGTTGAGAAGTATTGAATTGGTTCTCAATCCTTCAAGGACAACCTAGTCAATTTTCATGTATTTTGGTATGTCAAGAAGGATAAAGTCCCATCAATGATGAACCAAAAGATGAATAAAAGATACTAATAAAAATTAAGATTACTTCATAATGGTCAATACCAAAGGATTCAAAGACACAAATTAAAGTAGAAGGAAGCTTGTTTGATATTGGATTAATATCCTTTAACTAGTTTACTCCTTATCTAAGTTTACTTAGGTCAACTCATAAATGAGTTTGATAGATATCTTTGAGTCCAATTTGAACTCTACAATGTCAGAACTCTACTTCCTCCAAGTTGAGACACTTGTCTCAACCCTATCCTTCCTTTCTACCAGCTCTTGCCTATTTAAGAAGAGCCTTTGTATGTTTATTCTCACCTTAGTTCAATATAATCTAGTGTTGATAACATCTCTTCTGGTGGATGTCTGAAGACTGGGTTCTCGGTATAGGATAGTTTATCCTAACATGGTATCAGAGAACATTGATAGGCACATTCATGGTGACTTTGGTATGATTGGATTTTTTATCGTAAGGGGATTTTTAAGCACTTATATTGATGAAGTCAATTTTCTACAATCTAGATATCACCACATAGATGCTTCGACAAATTATGCTGTAGTAAAGGTATATATTGAAATTTTTTCCTTTGTATGATAGATTTACTGACTTGAAGCCACAAGTTGTTTATGTTTTCTCTCTTTGCAACAAAAACTATCTGAGAATTGTAGAATCAGTTTGTATCTTCTTTGCAACAGAAACTATCTGAGAATTGTAAAATCAGTTTGTATCTATTTTGGGGGGTGTATCTTGCATATTCATCCTTTGTGTACCCTTGTACAACATGTTGGACTCTAGGATTGAGTTTCTCACCCCACATAACTATCACACATGGAAGCTCAAAATGATGCAATTGTTGCAATATCAAGGCCTTTGGTAGTTATTGCAAGCTGAACAACCCAATTTGACAAAGGCATTTGAGAAGTTTGTTCATAGAAACAAAATAGATGAGTCAAAGGGACTCATCGGTCTTCATGTGTTAGATAATCTATTGTATCATGTTGCTGAGTGTAAAACACCAAAAGAAGTATATGATAAGCTTGGAGGGTTGTATGGCAAGGTCAACCAATTCAAAATATTGTAGCTTGAAGTTGATCTCACTTCTCTTTTCCCAGATGCATTTCCCTCTATTGAGGATTTCCTTGCATAATTTGAGTCAATTTTGTTTAAGTTGAAAGGTTGTAGTTATGCCAAAGAAGATTAGTGTATTTGAAAGGTTGTCCTTTTTTCAAGTGTTTTCCTCTACCTTCTATTCTATTATGCATGCTAGTGGAGATGATCATAAGATGCCCTCATTTGAGGAATTCTATTATAGATACACTAGGGAGAAAGTCAAGTTAATTCAGATGGTCCTAAGAGTCATGCATTGATGGATAAATCTCCTAAAAGAAAGGGTAAGTATAAGAAGAATCCACATAAAAAATTCATCTTTAGGAGGTAAGCCTCCTTATAGTCATCCCTATAATCCTAACATCAATAATGATCATAATTCTAAACCTCCTTCTCCTTCTCCTCCTCCTAACTCGGGAGGGTCATCTTCTAAGTATAAGAAGATACAAGAGAATACTTATTTTCTGGGTAAACCTATGAATAATGACACACCATAATATAAGAGGCTAGCATCATTAGAAGAATCTATGAAGAGGCTATTAGAATAAATGAGAGGGGGAGTGAATCAGTTAGATCAGTTATCCCACAGTCCCAAATACAAAGATGTAACAATTAAAACAATTTCAACAAATTTTGCAGCTCGGTAACATAAACTATTAAACTATTTGTGCCTTTACTGATTACCAGTTAATTAACTTACTATGATTACCAACTAAATAAACTATGTAGTATGTAAAGTATGAGAATAAAAAAATCATCACAGAAATACATAACATAATGATTTAATGAGGAAACCCTGCCAAGGGAAAAACCACCTAGGACTAGTAACCCAAAATAATTTTCACTCTTCTGAAGTGAGCTCACTGAAGAGCCAACCATGTTAAAGGTTACAAACACAATGTTAGGTGTGACCTTGTTAGATGATTTAAGACTAACAGTTAAATTTTGACCAGAATTCACTATGGGGTCAACAAGATAACAATGTACATTCCTTGAATGACATAGGAGTATAACATAAGATGGTTAAGTTCACTCAATTAGGAGATTTTATGTATCAATGGTTAAACTAAAATAGTAGTTGATCTGATTACAATAAAACTCAATTTGTAGATGTTCAGATCTATTCTAAGCCCATATGAATCCTCTGACCAACATATCAATTCACTTCCTCAACTTACTTTCACTCGGTAATAGCTCTTTGATGCTCAATTTTGTTTTGCAGTTTGGCTCTCATTCAACAAGTCTGATCATGCATTCATGAAACTATGTTCACATGAAATATTTGTAGTCTTCTTTATTTTGGCATGTTTCAATAAATAAACTTATAACTCTTATATAGAAAGATAAACCATGTTAATATCAACCATCAGATTTTGCCACTTAATCATCTTCATTGATTTTGCCTCTTAAAATTTCCTCGGTAGTTGCGTTAGAAACACATTTCAATTCCATGCTTTAGGTCTTCTTTGAATTTCGTTAATTGTGGATATCATAACAAACTTTATCCTCAATCTTGAAATCATAACAATTTCTAGCTCATCATTTTTTGTTAGCTAAACTAAGCATTTATTAATTTCATCCATACTCGGTTTACAAAGAAATGCGTCAATGAATACAGGCTTGGTTAATACTGTCACTTGGTATACACTACACTAACTAGGTGCATATTGAAGTTCTTCATTAACTGACCACATTTCCTTGTACATTTTTTCTTCCTCCTTCATAATAGATTAATGCAACATAATCAAGTCAACAATATGAAATCATAGACTCGTCAATAAGTTACCCAAAGTATTCCTTATCCTTGTCTTTCATATCCATATTTGTCCATGTAGATATCTTAGCTCTTCATCTTCTTCTCTCCTTTTACAGATGTTTAGATGTTTGTAACTAACATGATAAGTACTATAAAAAATAGTTGACATTGATGACAACATAATGACTGATTTAATTATCTTACATATTATTTTAGTACCTTGATGATCTATGATCACTGATCTTCAAGTCATTCAGGTATTCAATCAGTTGTAGCTCATCAATCTCTCCCTTTGTTATTGATGGAAACACAATCAATATGAAATATGCCATACACATAGAAAACATGTAATACACAACTATGTAAGTACATGTTGTAGCTCATTAAGCTCTCCCTAGCTTGGTATTAGATATGTTTAATCAGTACATTACTTAATAGAATTACTAGTACAGACTTTCCTCTATGGATTTGATCTTTTCAGCTCTCAAATTCATTATGTTCTAAGCAACAAATCTTCAAATATCTCCATGAATTTCTCATATTATCTCTCCCTTAGATAGATTATCTCTATTTATCTCTCATATCATTTATCTCTCCCTTTGAAAAAAATGCTAAAGAAAAACATAAAACATATAGCTCTATAATAGACAAGCAACTCTCTATTGTTCAATGTAGCCAATGTATCTCTCTATATAGATATGCAAATATCTATTCTAGCTACTCAAATCTTTCACAACCTTAGACATTATCCAAAGTGTAAGCTATGTTGCATCAACATGAATGATCTTCTTATAAGAATAGGCTGATGCAACCTCCAGATCACATTAATGACCAGTAGACAGGGGACAGACCCCAAGTCTAGTCCTCAAGTATTTAAAAGTGTCCTTGGGTAGAGGCTTGGTAAAAATATCAGCAAGTTGCTCCTTTGATGTAACATATTCCAATTTTACTTGCTTCTCCTGTAATTTTTATCTTAAGTAGTGATACTTAATATAAATATGCTTTGTCTTCAAATGCATTACAAGATTCTTAGAGATATTTATTGCACTAGTGTTGTCACAATATATAATCACTGGATCAGTGATTACCTCATTCATACCTTCCAACACTAATTTGATATAAACAATATGTGAACAGTTTGTAGCAGTAGAAACATCATCTTCTTTGGTAGTAGCTTGAGAAATAGAAGGTTGTTTCTTACTTATCCAAGTTACAATTCTTTCACCAAAGAAAATTGCTCCTCCGATTGTGCTCTTTCTATCATCTATATTTCTAGCCAAATCTGCATCGGTGTAAACTCTTAGTTCAAATTTGCCTTCCTTAGGATACCATAAACCATAATCCTTTGTTTTCCTTGAGTATCTCAAGATTCTTTTCACTGCAACCAATTGTGAATCCTTAGGATTGGTAGAAAGTCTAGCAACAAACTCCACTGCATGTGCAATATCAGGCCTATTGTATACTACATACATCATTTTAGCAATCATACATCAGTAAAATGTTTGATTTACCTTTGTAGATTCATCATCTTTAGTTAATTTGTAGCTAGTGACCATCACTGTTCCTACTGGTTTAGCATCTTCCATGCCAAATGTTCTTAGTACTTTATATACTTTAATTGTGTGATGAAAATTCCATCATTCTATTGAATAACCTACAAGAATAGAAAGAATTTAATCTCTCCAATCATAGACATTTCAAATTCCTTTCTCATCTCATCATCAAATTATTTACAAATATGATCTTGTCCTCCAAAGATTATATCATCCACAAATATTTCAGCAATCAAAATAGTATCATCAAATCCTCCTTTCATGTACAAATTGTTGTTTTCCCTAGTTCTTACAAAACTAATACTAAAAAAGATATGCAACCTTTCATACCATGCTCTAGGTGCTTTCTTTAAACCATATAAAGCTTTGTACAGTCTACATATGATGTCTTTCTAATTCAGATCAACAAACCCTTATGGTTGTTCTATGTAGACCTCATCTTTTAGTATTCCATTTAGAAATGATGACTTAACATCCATTTGATAGACTTTAAATTTCTTTTGTGTAGCATATGCAAGTAACATTGAAACTTCTTCTAGTCTAGCAACAGGTGTAAAGGTTTCACCATAATCAATACCTTCTTGTGCATATCCCTTGAAAACAAGTCTAGCTTTGTTTCTTGTAATGTCTCCATTTTCATTCACCTTATTTCTTAAAATCCATTTAATATCAATAACATTTTTATCTTTCGGTCTAGGTACTAAAGTCCATGTCTTGTTTTTCTCATTTTTTTCTATCTCTTCATCAATAGTATTGATCCATTCACCATTCTCAAGTGAAACCTTAACATTCTTTTGTTCAAACTCACAAACTAAACATACATTTTGTCTTAACTTACTTCTTGTCAGTATCCCTTTTTTCTTATCTCCAATGATTTGGTTCTCAGGATGGTCTTCTGATAAATCTTGCTAGCACTTGATCTCTTCTTTGATGTTCATTCTGTTTAGGTTCATTTTCTTGCTCAGCAGCTTCTTAATGTTCCTCGATTTCCCTTTGCTATTCCTCGGTGTTATTTTCTTGATGCTTGGTCAACTCAGCCTATGGCTTCGGTAGGTACTCTGGATGTTCAACATAAGAAAATCTACCATAGTCTTTCAGCTCCTTATTTCTTTTCTCATCATTTTTATTAGAAAATTCATCAACTCTGACATTAGTACTTTCAATCATCTTATTAGTAACCTTATTCAGACACTTTTAAGCTTTACTTTTAGTAGAATATCCAAGAAATATTCCCTCATGGCCTTTAGATTTAAATTTCCCATTCCTATCATCTTTTGGAATAAAATATTTACTACCAAAAATTTTGAAGTAACTTACACTTGGTGTGTATCCAAACCATAACTCGTAGGGTATATTGCTAGTGTATTTCTTTAATTGTACTTGATTCAGGACGTATATAGTTGTGCTAACTGCTTCTCTCTAGTACATCTATGAAACATTCTTTTCTATCATCAATGTTCTTGCACAATCAACAATGGATCTGTTTCTCCTTTCAGCAATCCCATTCTGCTATGGTGTTCTAGGTGCAAAAACATGTCTTTTAATGTCATGCTTGTTACAATAGTAAGTGAATTCATCATTAATAAACTCACCTCTATCAAATTGCAAAGTATTTCAATTCTTTTCTAGTTTCTTTTTATACTTTTTCTTTTTACCATTTCAACATTTTAAATGCCTTAGATTTCTCTTTTAAAAACATGACAGTCATCAATCTAGTATAATCATCAACAAAGAAAATAAAGTATCTATCACCATACTAGCTCTGACTTCTCGTGGGACCACATAGGTCCGTGTGAACTAACTCCAAGATTATTTTTATTGAATAATCTTTACTTTTAAAACTAGATTTTTTCATCTTCCATTTTTTGACATTCATGACACATAACATGATCCAGTTTAGTTAGGCTAGGAAGTCCTCTAACTTTTTTCTTTCTATTGATCTTAACCATGTTATCAAAATTTACATGACACAACCTTTTATACCATAACCATGCATCCTCATTTTTCACCAGTAAGCAAGAAGTATCAGCATTGTCAAGATAAAATAAGTTATCTTTTCATTGTCCTCCTATTCCAAGAAGCTTTCCACTTTCATCAAATATCTTTCCCTTCTTTCTTCCAAAATCTACTCGGTGACATGAGTTGTTAAGCTGTGCCACACTTAGAAAATTGTAATTTAGTCCTTTTACCCAATAAGCATTATCAATTCTGATTTTATCATTTATCGATAAAGATCCTTTTCCTTTAACCATGCAAGGTGTATCATTACCATTTTTACTGATCCTCCATTATAGTGCTCAAGATGATCAAACTTGTCTTCATCACCAGTAATGTGATGTGTACATCCACTATCAATGATCCATGTATTATTTTTACTAAATTTAGAAATGATTGATGTTTCTACATACCTTTCCTCTTCATCTGATGTAGTGGCATCTGGCTTATTGCTCGGTGCCTAAAGATTCTAGTAGTCCCGGTAACTGACTGGTGGAGTTCAGTTACTTGGCTAGTGATCTCGGTAGAATATTGGAGGTTCTCGATATTGGTGGATGATGGTCACTCGATGACTTGGATTTTTACTACTCATCACTCAATTACCAATGATGTCTTAGTGTTTATGTCTACTGCTCGATCTCTGAAGTGGCTCGGTCGCTAGAAGACTCAGTCGTTGAAGGGATCTTGGTCATTGAAGGAGACTCGACATATCTAGTGCTCAGTAATGCTTATGGAGCTTGATTGTTATGGTTTCTTAGTGTATTTCCTAATGCTTGGTAGTTTGGTTTGCTGACGGTTGTTCTTGGAGATTTGGCTTGCCCGACTGGTGCATTTAATTTGGGTCGCATTCCTCGAGTTATGGATTGACCATTAGATTTGTGGGGACCTAGATGTGGCATGTTGCATTTTCCTATGTGGATCTAAAGGCTGACTTGGTGAACTAAATATTTGTGAGGTTATTTGTAAGCTGACTGATGTTTGGCATTTAATATTTGTATATTGGGAAGCTGACTAGGTTTTGGGATTTAATTGTTTGTAAAGCCAAGTTGTGGCTAGGGATTTGTATTTAAGGGATATTTGGGTAGTTGTTTATGCATCAATATGGAAGTTATAGAAGAGATCTAGAGTCAGGTTAGATCTAGAAAAGTTAGCAACTTGTGAGCTTAGGTAACAGAAGATTGCTTGGTGACCTGCGGGTACAAGTTCAGATCCTTCTTAGAGTGCCTACTAGTGTCCTATGTGTTACAAACCTGAGCTATCCAATATGATAGAAGAGCTAGTGGTTGAGGGTTGGAGACAAGGAGATTTCTTGGAAGGTTGTGAGTACAAGTTTAGATCTACCTTAGGGTTTTCACCGATTGTTGTTTGTCTTTAGGAATGGACTAGTTGAAGCTATATTGGATCTTGTGTGATCTTGCAAAACTATTTCTTGCATTGTAATTCATCATAACCAGGAAGGCCTTACAACATGACACATTGCATATAATCAGTTGTTTATGGATAAAGATATCAATTATCCTATCAGATCTGGTTTCTTGTTGTGTTTTTCTGCTATGTTGGTGTTTGGTTGCAAGCTCGAATAGTCCTTAATTGGATTCTCCATCCTTAACTGCATTAGCTGTTATCAGAGAGAGAGTTGATCTTGTTGGAGAAGAAGGTTGACCTAGCAAGGCTGATCTGGAAAATTTATTCTTGTTGGTGAAGAGATTGTGTGCAATCTAAGTTGCAGATCTATAGTACTGAACTTGTGAAACCATGGCTTGGTTGTTCATGCAAGGTTTCAGTTGTGATCTGACTTGCATACAACTTTGAGGTTGTCACAAGGTGGCTGGTTGGGTTTGTGGCAGAAGGTTTTTGAAAATATTTAGAGATGTCTTTGAGAGGATTGGACTTTGGTGAGAAGATTGGTTTTCATGTTCAGTCAGTTATGCTTGACATGGAAATTGCAGAGAATCTAGTTCTGCTTGGTCAAACTTCTATTGGTATGGAGTTAGCTGCTATTGAACACCTTAGTGATGTTGGTGTTACCAAATTGTTTATGTTTGGTGTTGTGATGCTAATGTTGCTTTCTGGTTTCAAACTTGAGTTGTTGGTTGACAGTGATAAGTCTGGTGATGAGATTCTAGGATGGGATTCTTCCTTTATTTTTGGTGATAAGTTGGAGGCTCAGTTTGTTCAAGATGTTGGACATGCTGATTGGTTGAGTTGTCGATTGGTTCTCTTTCCTCTGATGGAGTGGAAACCTTTGGTGAAGATGAAGTGGAGTTAGTGTTTTTTAGATCTTCCCTTTGGTGAGATAGTGTGGGACACACTTTTCTTTGAACCTTGAGAGTTTGATGTAGTGGCATCCTAGCTTATTGCTCGATGCCTGAAGATTCTGCCAATCTTGGTAAATGATTAGTGGAGTTTAGTTACTTGGTTGGTGATCTCGGTAGAAGACTAGAGTTTCTCAGTCTTGGTTGATGATGGTCACTTAATGACTTAGTTTTTTGTTGCTTAGTGCTCGGTTACTGATGGTGTCTTGGTGTTTATGTCTATTGCTTGGTCTCTAGAAGACTTGATTGCTAAAGAGATCTCGGTCATTGAAGGAGACTCGATATTTCTGGTGCTTGGTAATTCTTGTAGAGCTCAGTTGTTATGGTTACTTGGTGTATTTCCTAATGCTTGATAGTTTGGTTTACCGATGGTTGTTCTTGGAGATTTGGCTTGGCTGACTAGTGCATTGAATCTAGGTCACGTTCCTCGAGTTATGGATTGATCGTTGGATGTGTGGGGACCTAGATCTGGCATGTTGCATTTCTCTATGTGGATCTGAAGGCTAACTTGGTGAATTAAATATTTGTGAGGTTATTTGTAAGCTGACTAATGTTTGGCATTTAATATTTGTATATTTGGAAGTCAACTGGGTTTTGGGATTTAATTGTTTGTAAAGCCAACTTGTGGCTTAGGATTTGTATTTAAGGGATGTTTGGGTAGTTATTTAGGCATCAATCTAGTAGTTAGATTAGAGATCTAGAGTTAGGTTAGATCTAGAAGAGTTATCATCTTGCCAGCTTAGGTAGTAGAAGATTGCTTGGTGACCTATGGGTACAAGTTTAAATCCTTCTTGGAGTGCTTACCAGTGTCCTATGTGTTGTAGACCTAGGCTATCTGATATTTTATGATAGCAGAGCTAGTGTTTGAGGCTTGGAGACAATGATATTTCTTGGAAGGTTGCGAGTACAAGTTTAGATCTACCATAGGGTTTCCATCAGTTGTTGTTTGTCTTTAGGACTGGACTAGCTAAAGATGTATTGGATCATGTGTAATCTTGTAGAACTATTTATTGCATTTTAATTGGTTGTAATTGGTGTTAGCACAAGTGAAAAATTCCATGGCTTTAACATTTTTTTCATCCCTCTGCAGTTATTTTTCCTATTTTCCTACTAAAACCCTAGCCAATATTCAAAATCTAGCTGTTTGCAAGAAAAACCCTAAGTGTGCCCTAGCCCTGTTCTAATTGAGAATTATTTTTTGGGTCACTTAAAACCTTATAAATGCATGTGTGAAAAATATTTTTACCCAATGGTCTTTATTTTCCTAAGTCTTCAGTGCCCAGCTTTAAATATTTTTCCTAAGTCCCTTAGTGTAATTTTTCCTAAGTCAAGCCCTTTAATATTTCCTAATGTTTTCAGCCCTTTATCCTTTCTTGGGCCCGGCTCTGACACCAGCTTGATCCGATGATGGGCATAAGATATTATGGATTGTGTCAGAGGTTTGTGAAGTTGCGCCAGCCATTGATTCTCTTTCATGAAAAAGGCTTTTCAATATATGGGTCCACATGCCAGGTGTGCTTAGTCAGCATTTTATCATTGGTCCACTTATTAATGACTCAGAATATTGTCAATGGGGCCAATGATTTCAGAGGTTCAGTGGTTCTTATAGTGGCAGAGCATTGACGGTCAGCGTATGATCTTAAGTGTTATTTCTGACACATGAGGCTATAAGACTAGCTGTTGATTCTTTTCTGTATCAGAGGTTTGTCAGAACAGGGGTGAGATTCTTCATCGAGGGTGGGTGTATGATCTCATGGAATCTTCATGGCTTATGAGGGCTTAAGAATGACTATAGATTTGTTTCATGTCAGGGGATCTATCAAAGCAGTATAAAAAGGTTGATCCAACGGTTGTTGTAAGATCTGATAGAATGTGTCAGAGGTATGCGAACATCAAACAACTATTGATCTCATTTGAGGCAGGCCCAGTCTCTGGTCTAAGGTTTTGGGGGAGTGGTTAAATCTTTGGTGGTCTTGATAAATGTTAGCAGTGCTCACCTGTTCGTGGAGTATTATGGCAGGGTTCTAAATCTTTTGGCGATTCAGCGAATACATGTTCACTGAATCTCTAGATAAAGTAGTAGTGTTTCAAGTTTTTTAGTGAATTGGTGAAATGTCTTTGGTTGCCAATTCTCTAGATAACCAGTAGGCCCAAAGGTTTTAAGATAAAGTACAAGGTGGAAAATCAAACGGACAGTGTATCTTTTGATAGAGCATGTCAGAGTTTTGAGATCTTTAGATGACCATTCGATTCAAAGGGATTTGTAGAGTGGGTCCTATATTAGAGGTGACTGGGAGAAAGCAACAAATCATGTAATGACATGTGGTAGTTTGCAGGCGGGCCTAGGGTTATCAAATTTTTCTACCAGTTCAGACAAGTGTTTGGTGGCACTAATAAAGTCTTTAGTATTCACACATTCTCATAATAATTTGGTGAAGTTCTAAATCTTCCAGTGAATGGGAAAATAAGTGTGTTCGCTGAATCTCTTAATTATTTAGCGGTGTTCTAAGTTTCTTGGTGAGTAAGTGAATGGCTTCAGTCGCTAGTTCGTAGAATAACTAAAGCGTAAAGTTTCAAAGGGATTTAGCAAATGAGTGAATGAAGGTTTTCATGCATTTGCCAAATATAACTAGGGGTTATCTTGAGACTAAGTGATTCATTGAAGTTCTTTGTTCGCTGAATCATTTGACTTAACCATGGTCAAAGAAACTATTAAGCGACTTGATTTTTTCCCTTCAGTCGTGTGTTCATAGAATAATATAAAGGTTAAGGTTTAGCCAAGAAATTGGGAACATTTGCCATGTGTCGTTGAGGTGTCAGGTTGTGATTGGCTGAGCTAGAAAGGAAAGGAAGACACATTGGTGGGGCTGAGAGATTCAAAGAGATGCCAGTGTGGAAGATCTAACAGACGACGTATGATCTCATGAAGTGTTTCAGAGGCATGAGATTATGCGCCAGCTATTTGATCTTAAGCTTATGAAAAGTGGGTCTGATATGCTGATTCATCATTGATGTGTTTTGTTTCCATTGGTCGAGAGTTTTTTGATGAGGTGGCAAAGTGATTTTTTTAAGGTTTTGGTTGATTATTGAGGAATTCTATGTGCTGCCCAATCTACCAAGAATAAAGTGCATCGACGGTCACATTTTAAAAATGAGCCAGTTACCATTTATATTTAAATTCAAATATCCTACAAGGTTTTGCTGGGGTTTTTGAACTGGTGAGTCATGAAAAATGATGCAATGGCCAGGAATTCATTTCTTTAGTACAGTTTGTAGTTGGGGAAGGATACAAAAGGCATAAGTTACTGCTAGATCTGATTTTATTCCTCATGATGCCAAGCCAAATGAATATTATGGTTGAATTATTGTAGGAGGGCATTCATTGTAGTTGGATAGCTATATGATAAAATCAAATTTGTGAAAACTGGAGAATAGAGAAATATTGTCAAGAGAAAATAGTGTAGGTTTCAAGTTGAGCTTGACTCCTGACCTACTTATTTCAATCATTTGATATCTCTGGTGTTACAAATCAGCATAGATAATGTGGGTACGAGTTGAGCTTAGACTCCTGGCTAGCTTATCATTTATCCAATAGACTTCATTAAAGAGTATAAGAGTCAGTGACAGTAAGGTTTCAAATTATCTCACATATTGTGAGTGGTGACTCTCTAAGCATATTTGTGACTAGTACTTTATAGAATATCAGTATGAGTTTAAAAAATACAAGGTCTTTTAGTAGGGAACACCCAGAGGAAAGTTTGCAGGGTGGGCTTCCTACTTCATCTAGAAAAAATGAAGTTAGAAAAGAAAAGGATAGTAGTGATATGTGTATGACTTGGAAACAAAGAGGAGACTCAAGACAAAAAAGTGTGGTTCCCCCTAATCAAGAGGGAAATTCCTCAGAATATGAGGAGGTAGTAGACTTAGGTCTAAACCAATATGAAGATTATTACTCCCCCACAGAAAGAGAGGGTGAAAGAATACCCCAAAATAGGAGGATAAATCCAAATAACAGATAGCTTGAAAGGGAAGGGAGGTCAAGAAGTAAAAGTAGAAGTGGTCAGGACTTCCTTCCCCCTTTCACTCTTGGTTCTCCAGTACCCCAAGGACTTCATGAATCTCAAGATCAGTAGGAAGAGTTGCAAACAAAACAAGTTGAATCAGAAACAACTTTGCCTGATTTTGAAAGAAGGATTCATGAACAGGCAGTCATCAGACAAAGGAGAGAAAAAGAAAAAAAAGAAAGAGTCAGACAAGCTATGATAAGAGCTGACCAGTTAAGAAGGTAGCTGGTCGACTTAGAAGCTATAAATTATGTACCTATTCTTGAAAATACAAGTGAGCAACCTGTTGTTCAAAGGACTTTTGAGACAAGAGTTTCCAAGGATAAGGGAAAGCAAAAAGATAAAGGTATTTCAATCAATGAGCCTATAAACCCTAAGGAAAATATATACTAGGCTTTGAGATTGGAAGTGTTGATACCGAAAATTTCTATGCCTAAAAAATCAAGACGACAGGGAAGTATACTATATATCTATCATACTTTATAAATTTCCTTTGATAAAAATAAAAATAAGTGAAAATGCATCCTATGTTTGTCTTTTACTATGATGATTGATTTATTAATTTCATTTTATTTTAATCATTTGAAATAAAGAATAGCTTATTTTAAAATAAAATGAATGAATATTAAAGAGGTAGAGCGAAAAGGCGGCGATCGGGAGTTGAACACTCGACCTCTCAAGCCGACCTTTTTTCCTACCTATCTACCCTCCTACCCCCTAACCAGTTAGTCTATTTGTTTTCTTCGAGAGGAATAGGAGGAGGTATTTATTTATCTTTGTTTCTATGTGCAGGTGAAGAATTATTACAACTCTTACACAGGGAGTAATTTCTCCTTTAATCATTCTTCCTTTTGTAATAATGTGAATTTTATTTATTTTTATATTATTTATTCTTAATGTTAAAAAGGAAAAAGAATGGGGAGAGGGAGTAGAACCCTCGACCTCTCGACCCATCCTTTATCCTACCTAAACTACCCTAACCAATTGCCCTATGCTATTCCTTGTGAATATTGGTAGGAGTATAGATGTAAATATTTGATTTCTTTATTTTATTTTATATAATTTAGGAATTAATTATTTGGTGATTAATGTTTTGATCTTTCATGTATTAATTTCTCTAAATACTTTTTAAAATAATATATTGTTTATTCGGGAGAAATTATGTATGTTATAATCACTTATAATTTGTTTCTTCCTAATTTGAGTTTTACCCTCAAAACTAAAAATATGTGATGAGGTGGATTCATTTTTGATATTCATTTACTTATTTATATCTAATTTCATACATTTTTCTTATCTTTACATGTAGCTAAATCATTTCACCATGATTATAGTTTAGCATAAATATTTTTAGGTGAAAAGATTTTAGTTTTCTTTTTAAGATCATGAAATTTTAATCATGTACAATTTGTAAGTTTATATTTATTTATTAGGGTTTGTATGATCATCGTGTTTTTAGATTCTTCTCTTACCTTATTTTTTTAGAATGTTTGTATTTACTTTTTAGTTAAATTTTGTAGGTATATTTTTAGGGTTACTTTTATAAAGGTAAATTTTAGGGTGCCCTAATCATGTTATTTGCATAATTATATTTTATTTTGAAATAATTTGGAGTTGTTTTATCTTAATGTGTTAGCCTATTAAGTGAATGGATTTTTAGGGTTAAATTTATTTTGTATTAAGTGGTTTAATCTTAAGAAGGATTATTATTTTTTATTATTTTATTTTATTTTCAAAATAAAATAATAATTGGGAGAATAATGATGTACTAGTCTTATTACATAAATCCTTCATATTTTAATAATTTTTGGAGCTTAAGTATAATTATATTTTTATTTTTAGGACTTAGTTTAAATTAATTATTAATAAATAATAAGTGGTCTTTAAGAACATCTTATATATATTTATTATTTATTTTATTTTATACACTAATAACAAGTATTTTTATGTGTGCAGGAAATATCAATGTTGTTATGTGCGGAACACCAGGCATTATCAAATAAAGTTGTACGGGAGATATTTTGAAAAATTATTGGATAGTTTATTATGCGTAGTTTAGGGTTAGTTGTGTGATTAGTTCCTGTGAAAGGGCATGTCCTTTCACAGGAGACTATTAAGATTGATATTTATAATCAATCAATGGAAAACAAAAACAAAAAAAAAAAATAGATTCTATCACGACACACAATTTGAAATTACATTCTGAAATATTGGGAGAACCTGGTTGATGCTTTGCTCTAAAATTAGATGGAATCTATTGGATCAGTATATGTAGATCAAGTGGTTTTTGAGGCTTAATTGCGAAGTTCACCGGTAACATCTGTTCCTCTGTGCTATTTTGGTTTAATACTTTGGATAAAGTATCTTTGCTTTCTTTGAGATTATTATATTGCAACGTTAAATAGGAATTGTAGAGCTATGTCAGATTGGTTTCCCATTGTGTATGGCTAAGCATGCCTTTTGAATGATGCATAATTCAATTGGTCTGTCCTCTGGGAATTAAATTTCTTTTGAATAGTTGTAATCCTATTTTAGTCTATTGTTGTTAATTGATCAGTCTCTGAAGTGATAAATTTATTTAAATTCGTCTCCAAAGTTATACTTTTAATTCATAATATCATTTTGTCGTTAATAGATGGAACTAAATGAGCTTTGGCAGTAATCATCAATTAAAGTAATCACACATAGTTTTCATTTCTGTTAAGGAGTAGGCACTGGTCTTTATTTTAGGTGTAGTTAATATTTATTATCTTTTCATCATAGCAATTATTTACATTATTCTGTTTATACATTCAATCATCTAGGAAAGCTTATTAAAATTAGGCCTACTAGCCTTGGTTTGATTTAACCAAAATTGCAGAGGCACTTATCGTGCCTGTCAGTTGGCCTCAAAATGACCAGCGTTTTCGAGAACCAACAGGAAGCAAACCTAGAAAAGGCTAAAAAAGAATAAGAGTTGTTAGCCAAGCAACTAGAAAAGGTAGAATTAGAAGCTGCATCACTAGAAATGAAAAAGAAAATAGATTTTCTTAAAAGGTCTACAAGACCTACAAATTTTGGCAATTCTAATGTGACACAAGGAGTAGATCCTACAAACATAACTAATCAGACAACTGGTGTTCCCCCACCAGGAGGTTTTAATGGTTCTACTACCACCAATACTAATGCATCCACATCTCAGGGTGCTAGTTTTCTTGATGCAGGGATTATACATGAGAGATGTAAACAATTGGTTTTTACTAGTATCCCTGGTTATCCTAACCCCATCCCTGAGGAAATTAGAAAAAAGCTTCCTAAGTTTACAGGAAGTAATGTTGTAACTTGTGAGGAGCATTTGAAAAAGTTTATTGATGTAATTGATGATTATAACATTGTGCCTGATGATGTTATCATGAAATTATTTGTGCAATCCTTAACAAAGGACTCAGGGGATTGGTTTAGAGCTTTGCCACATGGAAGCATAGGTTCATGGAATCAGCTTAGGCATTATTTCAAAGAACAATATGGTGATAAAACACATGAAGGTTTCATGTTGAATGAATTCAATAACATAAAAAATAATTTCAATGATGTTGTTGAATTTAATGTTAGATTTCAAAAGGCCATGCATAAATTGTTGTAGGTTATCAGATTAGATGACAGGGTGTGCCTTGTCACATATTTAAATGCCTTTGAATCTAAGATGGGCTACCTACTGAGAGACAAAAATCCAAGAAGTTGGGTTGTAGCTTACAAGTTGGTTGTGAACATAGAGAGCAACCGAAGAATCTTAGGAAAGTTAGGAAGGAGAGAAGATAACAAGTCTCCTTTGTTGAATAGAAAGGATCTAGGAAAGCCTCAAGGTGTGAAACCTAAGGATGATGAAAGCCTAAAATAGATTCTAAAAGCAATCAAAGATCGAAAGCCTAGTAAAAATAGAGGTAATAAAGCTGCAGGAGCGGACAAGCCCTTTTTTAATAATTTCAACAAGTTGCCAAGAATGCAGAATTACCCCTATAATACTCAATGGAAAGATGGGAAGCCTTTCATTCCTAAGAAATGAGATAAACCAAATGATAGGACCCCTGATCCATTGCAAAGGAATTCAATGAATATAGTGGAAGAGGTCCCATGGTGTATTGCTTCTCAGTCACCACATGATCTTGATTATTGTGCCATATCCTAGAATGTCTCTTCTCAAGAAGAGGAAGAAGGCAATGAGGAACAACCTTATGATGACCAGGGATGTGGGATGCTTTCTTCTCATGTTTTGAGTGAGGTAGACTCTGCTGAAGAGGATGAAAATTAGGATGCTTCACATTCCCAGACTAGAAATGAATCATATCATCAGCATGATTTTTTAGATGATGAAGATAGTGAGCTTGATGACATCCAGTGCAATGTTCAAAGGAATGAAAAAACAACTACTTTGAGAAGACCATTTGATGAGGATATTTCCTTGATAATAGCTAATTTGGTTACTTAGGCAAAAGAAAATTATAACTTGAGGAACAAAGTTGTTGGTGATTCAAATCCCAAGCCTGCTGGCATTTTTATCAAGAAGACAGATAAGGATGTTACTCCTATTGATAAAGTCAAGGTAAAGAAAAATGTTAAGCCTAACATTGTCTACAAGGTGAAAACGAAGTCTGCAACTGAGGTTGTACCAGTTGTGAAAAAGAAGAATAAAGCCCAAAATGATAAACATGTAGATGCATCCACCCAAGAAGCTGATAAAGAGATTGCAGATTCAAAATCAGATGTACCTGATTTAAAATATGTTCTTGTTGACATGAGTAAGTTGTTGTCTTAGATTACTGTCAAAGTTCCATTGTTAGAGATGAAGAGAATAGAAGAACACAAGAAAAATGACTTAAAATGGATGAAAAGTGTGGTACATACTGATGCTCAAAAAATAGAAGAAACTGAGAAACAAGTAGCAACTATGAATGAAGAAGATGAAAATTGTAGTGAGGAGATTGTTTCTAAAATCCCTCAAATCTATTTGGATAAAAATGTTGTTAGTACTACAACAGGATTAGTTGATCCTTTTTTCTTGACTCTGCAAATAAATGGAAAGTTGCTAAAAAATTGCATGATTGATTATGGAGCATCAAATACTATTATGCCTATTGAAGTTATGAGATCTCTAGGATTGAAAGTGGATACACCCCATGGTATGTGTCAAGAAATGGATTCAAGAGAAGTACCAGTTGTTGGTGCTATTAAGGCTTTGCCTTATAGATTGGTTGCATACCCTAATAAACAATTAACCATGAGTGTTTTGCTAGTGGATATTCCTCCCCAATATGGGATGTTGCTATCAAGAAAATGGAGTGCTTCTATGGGAGGTAGCATACAATGTGACTTATCATTTTCTACTTTTAACTTTAAAGGATAGAACATCAAAGTCACTAGGGAATCTAGAACTCCACACACGATTGAGGAAGAAGAGCAGGACAACATGAATTGTTTCCTTGATACTGATATTAATGCTTTCAAAGTCCAAGATAAGGAAGCAGAGGAAGGTGTTGAGCCTACCCACATATCAAAAAGCTAGGAGGGATGGATTGACCTTGATAGTCTTTGGACTATGTATTTTGACGGAGCTAATAGTAAAGAAGGATCTGGAGCTAGAATATTTCTTATATCTCTGAATGGTAAAACTTTCAAATTCTCATTTACTTTGATGTTTTCTTGCACAAATAATGTTGCAGAGTATGAGACCTTGTTAATTGGTCTGAGATTGGCATCAAGGCATGGTATAAAGTGTTTGAAAGTTATAGGTGACTCTGAGTTAGTCATATCCCAAATTAGATCAAAGTATGCCTCAAAGAATCAGAAATTGAAACAATATAGAAATGCAGTATGGGATGAGATTGAAAGCTTTAGTGCTTTTAATATTTGTTGGATGGAAAGAGGTTAGAATAGGATGGTAGATTTATTGGCTAATATATCCCTTAGACCAAAAGATATTACATTTGTAGATGTTTCCAATATAGAGGTACAAACTAGGCCATCTATTCCTGACAATCTAGATAATTGGCAAGTCTTTTCTGATGATCAAGACATACTCAGGTTTCTCCATTGTGAATCTCACTTTGGTGATAAAGAAATGGATTTTAGTGCTTATGTCAATACAGTGAATGGAAAAGATGTCATCTTTGGGAAAGAGGTTCTACAGTTAAAATCAAACAAGGTTCCTAAAGGACTGGTTGCTCTTGAAAGGGCATTTGACAACAAAGACAAGGCTTTCTCTAATAGTACTGATAAAATTAATGAGCTTGAAGAAATAAACTTGGGCACAAGGATAGCCCCCAAGAAAGTTTATATAGGTAGGCCTCTATCCCCAAGAACTAGAAAAAATTCGATTGACCTTCTCAGAAAATTTAGGCATGTTTTTGCCTGGTCTTATGAAGACCTTAAAGCTTATAGAGAAGACCTTTTTCAGCATGAAGTCCCACTTAAGGAGGGGAAAAAACCTTTCAGACAAAAATTGAGACCTATTAACCCTACCCTGGCACCCAAAATGCAGAGTGAACTCAAGAAGATGATGGATGCTGGAATGATCAAGCCAATTAGGCATTCTACTTGGGCTTCAAATTTAGTGCCTGTCAGAAAAAAGAATGGTGATATTAGATTATGTGTAGATTTTAGGAATCTTAACATAAATTCTTTAAAAGATAACTATGGGTTACCCAATATGGAAAACATGTTGCAAAAAGTCACTGGATCAGAATTGATGTCCATGATGGATGGCTTTTCTAGTTACAATCAAGTGATGGTCAAAGATACAGAATAGTTTAAGACTGCATTTACAACTCCATGGGGAACATATGTTTATGTAAGGATGCCATTTGGGTTGACCAATGCAGGTGCCACTTTTCAGAGGGCTATGGATGTAGCCTTTGCAGATTTCATTGACAAATTTATGGTGGTATATCAAGATGATTTGATAGCCTTTTCAGCTAAAGATGAACAACATTGTCAACATCTTGAGAAGATTTTTATCAGAGCATTAGAGTATGGGATTTCTTTGAACCCAAAGAAATGTGCCTTTGGTGTGACAAAAGGAAAGCTTTTAGGGCACATTGTTTCAAAGGATGGTGTGAGGGTAGATCCTAAAAGAGTAGAAGCCATTGACAAGTTATCTTTACCAAAGAACATCAAGGGAATTCAGTCCTTTCTAGGACAAGTCAACTTTTTAAGAAGGTTTATTACAAACTTTGCAGAGATCAGTATTCCCATATCAAGAATGTTGAAGAGAGGAGCAAAGGTAGAATGGAATATTGAAGCAGTTCAAGCTTTTAATGATATTAAGAAAGCCATTAAGCATGCCCCAGTCTTAAAGACACCAGATTATAGAAAACCAATGCAAATTTTCTCTCTTGCATCTGCCCATACTATTGATGCAGTGCTTAAATTACAAAAGAATGCTAAAGGTTTTGAGCAACCTATTTCCTTTTTTAGTAAGACCTTGCAGGAAGCAAAATTAAACTATCATATCATTGAGAAGCAGGCTTATGCCTTGGTCAAGGCTATTAAGACATTCATATGTTATTTGGTGGGTGCCACAATGGTTGCCTATGTCCCAAGTGCAATAGTTAAGGACTTTTTGGTCCAACAAGAGGTTTCAGGAAGAAGATGTAGGTGGATTAACAGAATTCAGGAATTTAATATTGACATCCACATTACAAAGCTGGTTAGAGGATTAGGCCTAGCAAAATTGATGGCCCAAAGTAATTTAAATGCAAACCAAATAAACATGCTTGAAGAGGATCAAAGACCTTATGTGTGCAACATGGACTGTTGTGAGTGGTATAAGGATATTGTCAAGTATCTACAAAAGATGGTCTTACCCCCTGAACTAGATGATAATAAAAAGAGAACTGTTAAACTCCACTCTTTGAGATATGCAATTATAAATGGTGAACTTTGGTGGAGGAGTAATGAGGGTGTTTTTCTTAGGTGTGTAGATCAGGAGAAGGCCAAGCTCTTGATGCATGAAATGCACAGTGGAATTTGTGGAGGACATTACATGGAAAAGACTAGAGCCCACAAGATTATTAGGGTAGGTTTTTTGTGGCCTTCACTTTTCAAGGATACCCATTAGTTTGTCAAAGGTTTGTAGGAAAACTAAAATTTAGTGGGAATTTGCCTCTCAAACCTGTTTCTGTTCAAGCCCCTTTTCAAAAGTGGGGTATGGATTTCATTGGTGAAATCCCTGATAAGTCCAGTGATGGACATTCTTATATCTTGGTGGCAATTGATTATTTCACTAAGTGGTTTGAGGCAATCCCTACCAGAAGAGCAACTAGAAAGGTAGTAATAGATTTTATGATGTAAAACATTCTCGCAAGATTTGGTTTCCCAGAAACTATGGTGATTGATAATGCATTATGTTTTAGGTCAGAAGAGTTTGTTGATTTCTGTAGACACAATGGTATTAAAATTTCATATTCATCTGCTTATCATCCACAAGGAAATGGCCAGGTAGAATCCAACAATAAAAGTTTAATCAAGATTTTGAAGAGAGTTTTGGATAAAAATAAGAAGGCCTGGGATTCAAAATTGTTACAAGCCCTATGGGCTGATAGGGTTATAGTCAAGAAAGCAATAGGGTGTGCCCCTTTTGACTTAGTGTATGGAATTAATGCAAGACTACCTCAAAATAACTTATTGCAAATGTATCAATTCATTTAGAAATATGATGAAGATGTGGAAGAAGATATGACAATTAGAATGAATGATTTGATTAAGTTAAATGAGGTAAGGAATGATGCACACATCAGAAATGAGAATTTGCAGGCCCAGTGTAAAGTCTTGTATGACAGAAGGACTATTCAAAGAAGTTTTGCAGAAGGAGACATGGTATTAATGTGGAATGCAAGAATGGAAGATAAAGGAAAACATGGGAAATTTGATCCCATCTAGTTAGGCCCATATATCATTGAAGAAAAATGGGGACTAGGTTCTTACATTTTGAAGAGTTTGACAGGAGAGCTCTAGGAGCTACCTATTCATAGTCAATTTTTGAAGTTCTACTTCTCTTAAAAAGTTCTGACTCTCTGTACAGTGGTGTTTTAAAGTTTTTTGTGTGTAGTTTCCTATTTTTGGTTTGAAATTTTGGTTTTGGTCTACTGTACCAAGAGATTCTAGCTTCTCAATGTATCTACAGGAGATACATGTCCCCGAGCAAGAGCCACTGTTAGCACAAGTGAAAAATTCCATGGCTTTAACATTTTTTTCATGCCTCTCCAGTTATTTTTCCTATTTTCATGCTAAAACCCTAGGCAAATGTTCAAAATCTAGCCGTTTGCAAGAAAAACCCTAAGTGTGCCCTAGCCCTATTCTAATTGAGCGTTACTTTTTGGGTCACTTAAAACCTTATAAACAAATGTGCAAAAAATATTTTTACCCGGAAGTCTTCATTTTCCTAAGTCTTCAGTGCCCAGCTTTAAATATTTTTCCTAAGTCCCTCAGTCTAATTTTTCCTAAGTCAAGCCCTTTAGTATTTCCTAATGTTTCTGGCCCTTTATCCTTTCCTAGGCCTAGCTCTAACACCATCTCGATCTGACGATGGGTGTAAGATCTTATGGATTATGTCAGAGGTTTGTGAAGTTGTGCCAGCCATTGATTCTCTTTCATGGAAAAGGCTTTTCAATATATGGGTCCACATGCCAGGTGTGCTTAGTCAACATTTTCTCATTGGTCCACTTATTAATGACTCCAAATATTGTCAGTGGGGCCAAAAATTTTGGAGGTTCAGTGGTTCTGATAGTGGTAGAGCATCGATGACCAGTGTATGATCTTAAGGGTTATTTCTGACACATGAGGCTATAAGACTAGCTGTTGATTCTTTTCTATGTCAAAGGTTTGTCAGAACAGGGGTGGGATTCTTCATTGATGGTGGGCGTATGATCTAGTGGAATCTTCATGGCTTATGTGGGCTTAAGACTGGCCGTAGATTTATTTCATGTCAGGGGATCTGTTAGAGCAGTATAAAAAGGTTGATCCAATGGTTGTCGTAAGATCTAATACAATGTGTCAAAGGTATGGAAACATTAGACAACCATTGATCTCATTTAAGGTGGGCCCAGTCTCTGGTCTAAGGTTTTGGTGGAGCGGTTAAATCTTTGGCGGTCCTGATAAATGTTTGCAGTGCTCACCTATTCACGGAATATTATGGAAGGGTTCTAAATCTTTTGGTGATTCAGCGAATACATGTTCGCTGAATCTCTAGATAAAGTAGTAGTGTTTCAAGTTTTTCAGTGAATTGGCAAAATGTCTTTGGTCGCTAATTCGCTAGATAATTAGTTGGCCCAAAGGTTTTATGATAAAGTACGAGGTGGAAAATCAGATGGATGACGTATCTTCTGAAGAGCATGTTAGAGTTTTGAGATCTTCAGATGACCGTTTGATTCAAAGGGATTTGCAGAGTGGGTTCTGTGTCAGAGGTGACTAGGAGAAAGTAACAAATCATGTAATGACATGTGGTGGTTTGTAGGTGGGCCCAGGGTTATCAAAGTTTTCTAGTGGTTCAAACAAGTGTTTGGTGGCACTGATAAAGTCTTTAGTATTTGCGCATTCTCATAATAATTTGGTGAAGTTCTAAATCTTCTGGCAAATGGGTGAATAAGTGTGTTTGCTGAATCTCTTAATTATTTAATGGTGTTCTAAGTTTCTTAGTGAGTAAGAGAATGGCTTCAGCCACCAGTTTGTAGAATAACTAAAGGGTAAAGTTTCAAAGGGATTTAGTGAATGAGCGAATGAAGGTTTTCATGCATTTTCCAAATATAACCAAGGGTTATCTTGAGACTCAGCGATTCAACAAATTTCTTTGTTCGTTGAATCATTTGACTTAACCATGGTCGAAGAAAGTATTAAGCGACTTGATTTTTTCCCTTCAGTCACATGTTCACAGAATAACATAAAGGTTAAGGTTTAGCCAAGCCATTGGGACCATTTGCCATGTGTTGTTGAGGTGTCAGGTTGTGATTGGCTGAGCTAGAAAGGAAAGGAAGACACATTGGTGGGCCCAAGAGATTCAAAGAGATGGCAGTGTGGAAGATCTAATGGATGGCATATGATCTCATGAAGTGTGTCAGAGGCATGAGATTATGTGCCAACTTTTCAATCTTAAGCTTATGAAAAGTGGGTCCAAAATGATGATTCATCGTTGATGTGTTTTTTTTCCATTGGTCAAGAGTTTTTTGATGAGGTGTCAAAGTGATTTTTTTAAGGTTTTGGTTGACTGTTGAGGAATTCTACGAGCTGCCCGATCTACCAGGAATAAAGTGCATCGATGGTCATGTTTTAAAAATGAGCTAGTTACCATTTTATATTTAAATTCAAATATCCTGCAGGGTTTTGCTGGGGTTTTTGAACCAGTGTGTCATGAAAAATGATATGGTGGCTAGGAATTCATTTCTTCAGTATAGTTTGTAGTTGGGGAAGGATATAGAAGGCATAAGTTACTGCTAGAATCTGATTTTGTTCCTGATGATGCCGAGCCAAATGAATATTATGGTTGAATTATTACAGGAGGGCATTCATTGTAGTTGGATAGCTAGACGATAAAATCAAATTTGTGAAAACTAAGCCAAGGATAGCATTGAAGATATAAAGCAGTCGACTCATTTACAAATATCTCATCTATTTTACTGGTGTAGTTATTGTCAACCCTTTGGGGTTGTTGTAAAGGTTTTTTTTAGGTTATTTTAGTAACCCTAGAATGATTAGTTATTTTTTGCATCTCTTGGTATAAAGGGATTTTTCATGACCATTCTAGAGGATTGGAAGTTCTGGCGTTAAAAAGATAGAAATTTCTGAAACCCTAGCTTTTCAGTCAAGGATTGTAATTTTTGATATCATTTTATCAAACAATAGAGAAGAAATATAGGTTATCTTTATCTTGCAAGCTTACTATTCTGGATACTGTATGCACATGGTGAAAGGTCATACTTAATACAAACCTCAGATCTTTGCTCTCTTTTTCTCTATTCTTTGAATCTTTAAATCTTTGCATAAGGTTTATATGAATGTATTGATGCTTTGAGTTCCAACCTAGGGTTAGATTAAATATTGCTCAAAGTGGAATATGTGTTCTTAGAGTTTATTTGAAGGATTTTTATAAGTGGGAAAGACTTGAGATATTTGTGTTTATGTCTAGAGACCAATTTTAGACACCATTGTATCCATTATTTTCCTTGATATCTTGCCCAATGGATAAGGCACTGGCCTATATTCTCCTATCTTTATGTTGAGAAGAGTGATTCAAACCTTGTAATCCCAATCATTTTAATCATTACCATTCTTTTACTTTCATTTACATTTATGTATTGTCCTACCCAGTGATGGAGGGTCAATGAACAATAGGTTCTTGTTTAGTATTCTCTCACTATAATCATCTATTGAAAGATCTAATAAATAAATAAGGGGTAGAGTTAGAATTATCAATCAGAGTTAATATCTATTGGATCAGGTGCACCCACCTTGGTTTTGCAGAGCCAGAAGCAGAAGAGGGTAGTCTTATCCCTATAGTTGGTCCAATTGCTCATAGATTGCTCACATTTGGAACTAACCAATCCTTAATATCCATCATGGGCATATTGGTATCTCATGGAGTGTAAAGTCCTATCCAGGAACCAACAACTGGGAAGGCCTTACAGCTCAACACATTTCATGTAATTGGTTGTTTATGAATAAAGATATCAATTGTCCTGTCAGATCTAGTTTCTTATTGTGTTGTTCAACTATGTTGGTGTTTGGCTACAAGATCAAATAGTCCTTAATTGGATTATCCATCATTGACTGCATCATCCTCACAATCATTTTTCATCGCAATAAATACTACCTCAGCATCATCATTAGCGTCATTATTTGTATCATTCTCTATAGCAAAGTAACATACCTTTTTGCCTTTATCCTTGTGATCTCAGTTATCTCTGTTGTAATATCGATAACCTCTGTTGTTTCTCCTTCCATATTTTCAATCACCAGACTAATATTTTTCTTTATCTTCCTGTTTCCTATTCGGGCATCTAGCAACAATATGGCCAACTTCTTTACAGTTAAAACATGTTATAGGTAATTCACCCTTATATCTACCTTTATCTTTAGGCAGTCTCTAGGCCATAAGTTCTTCAAGCTGATTATCAGTATTACTATCACTATCATTCCTTATATTATGTCTACTGCTAGATTTACTGATCTTTAGAGAAGACATAAAAGTAGACTCAACAGATGGTACAACACTATTATCAAAATTGTTCAACTCAGAAGTTGTTAGCTTATCAATAAAACTATCAAAGGTAAGAGTGCTACCAGGTGCAGACCTCATTTCATGTATAGCAAATATTCTAATTGTATAAGTAGGGAATAACATTCTTAGAAACTTACTTACTTGTATATCTTCATCAATGACACCACCAGCTCCTCGGATAGCATTGACTGCCTCTTTGATTTGGCTTGAATATTTTACTATGTTTTCTCCTTCATTTTCATATCATCAAAACTTCCTCTTAAGATTTTAGCTCTAGCTCTCTTCACATTAACATCATTACCATAGACTAGAGAAAGTTTATCCCACATTTCTTTTGCCTTAGTGCAATTCTTGACATCCTTAAATTTAGCATCAGATAGAGCAATAGCAATCTCTATCATAGTAAAGTTGTGTTCTTATCGGTCTCTCAATTGATCAAGAGTTAAAGGTCTAGTTAGTGGTTGTAAGTAGCCATATTCAAGTATATGTAAGGAAGAATCTCCGATTCTAGATATGTGAACTTTCATTCAACTTTTCTAAATAGTAAAGTTTTCCTTGTTCAGCTTTGACACTGCCCTCTTATACATCTTTTAATCTTTTTGATGAAGTCCTTAAACCTCTATTCCAAGAAACCAATGCTCTGTTACCAATTATTAGAATAACTAAGAGGGGGGATAATTAGTTAGATCAGTTATCCCATAGTCCCAAATACAAAGATGTAACAGTTCAAAAAAATTCAACAAATTCTGGAGCTTTGTAACATAAACTATTAAACTATCTATGCCTTTACCAATTACCAGTTAATTAATTTACTATGATTACCGACTAAATCAAATATGGAGTATGTAAAGTATGAAAATAAAATAATATCACAGAAACACATAACACAATGATTTAACATAGAAACCCTACTAAGGGAAAAACTACCTGGGACTAGTAACCCAAAATAATTTTCACTCTTCTGAAGTGAGCTCGGCGAAGAGCCAACCTTGTTAAAGGTTACAAACACACTGTTAGGTGTGACCTTGTTAGATGATTTAAGGTAATAGTTAAATTTTGACCATTATTCACTATGGGGTCAACAAGATAACAATGTACATTCCTTGATTGACATAGGGGCATAACATAAGACGGTTAAGTCTACTCAGTTAGGAGATTTTCTGTATCAATGGTTAAACTAAAATAGTAGTTGATCTGATTACAATACAACTTAATTTGTAGATGTTCAAATCTATTCTAAGACCATACAAATCCTTTGATCAATATATCAATTCACTTCCACAACTTACTTTCACTCAGTATTATCTCTCTAATGCTCGGTTCTATTCTGCAATTCAGTTCAGCTTCAACCAATCTGATCAGGCATCCACGAAACTGTGTTCACACAAAATCTCTATAGTCTTCTTTCTTCCAGCATGTTTCAATAAAGAAATTTATATCTCTTATATAGACAAATAAACCATTTTCATATCAACCATCAGATTTTTCCGCTTAATCATATTCGTTGATTTTTCCTCTTAAACTTTCCTCAACAGTTGTGTTCGAAACACGTATCAATTCCATCCATTAGATCTTCTTCAAATTTTGTCAGTCGTGGATCTCATAACAAACTTTATCCTCAATCTCAAAATCATAGAAATTTCCAAATCATCATTTTATGTCGTCTAAACTAAGAATTTAATACTTTCATCCATACTTTGTTAACAAAGAAATATGTCACTGAATATAGGCTCCGTTAATATTGTCGCTCGGTATACACTACATTGGCTTGGTGCATACTGAAGTTCTTCATTTACCAACCACATTTTCGTGTACAATTTTGCTTCCTCCTTCACAATAGATTAATGCAACATAATCAAGTTAACAATATAAAATTATAGACTCATCAATAAGTTACCCAAAGTATTCCTTATCCTCATCTGTCATATCCATCTTTCTCCATGTAGATATCTCAGTTCTTCATCTTATTATCTCATTTTACAGATGTTTAGATGTTTGTAACTAACATGATAAGTACTATTAAAACTAGTTGACATCAATGACAACATAATGAATGATTTAATTATCTTACATATCATTTCATTACTTTGGTGATCTCTAATCATCAATATTCAAGTCATTCAGGTAATCAATCAGTTGTAGTTCATCAAAGGCACAACATTACACTACCTAATTCTTATTCCTTGGAAAAAGGACAAGCCTTGTCATCTAAGGCTTCATCATCTACAAGTTCCTACATGATTCTTGATTCTGGTGCTTCACATCACATGACTTATTATGTTGATATTATTGATTCTTTTGTGATAGTTCTACTTCACATATTATAGTTGGGAACTCATCACAAATTCAAGTTCTAAGGACAAGCTCAATTAAGATGCACAATGTTACCATTGATGATGTTCATTTTGTTAGATAACTGAGAGGGGGGTGAATCAGTTAATTCCACTTATCCTACAGTCCCAAACTCTCATATGTACTTTTTAAACAAATTATCAACTCGCTAAGATAGCATTAACAATCTTTCTTTTCATTTACCAAATACCAGTAAAATCAATATTGTGTTTACCAATTAATCCAGATATGAAATATGTAAAGCATGATAGTAATTCAATCACAACAAATAAGATATAACACAAGGATTTTAACGTGGAAATCCTACTAAGGGAAAAACCATCTAGGATCGGTAACCCAAAATATTTCAATCTTCTAAAGTGAGCTCAGTTAGGAGCTAACCCTATTAAAAGTTACAACAGACATTGCTAGGTGTGACCCGGATAGAGGATTTATCACTAACAATTAACTCTTGACCAACATTCACTATTGGGTTAACAAGAAAACTATCAACATTCATAAAGTGTCATATTGAAATACAAAAGACTGTTAAGTCCACTCGATTAAGATATTTTATTGTAATAATGGTTAAATAGATACAGTATGATCTGATTCAAATAAAACTAATATTGTAAATCTTTAGATATATGCTAAGCTCAAAATACCTCCTTTGATCAATAATCACTTCTATCCTCTATTAAATTCAGCTCAGTCAACATTACTCTAACGCTCGATTATGCATGCATTTCTGCTCAGTTCTATCTGTAACCAGTTTGATCAGTGGTGCATGAAAAAATTCATTTCATGCGATTTCTCCTACATATTCAATAAGCTCCCATACTCAACAATGAATCTCATGTCTCTTTAAATAGATGTGTAAACCATTTTCATCTCATCCATTAGATTTTGCCTCTTAATCTTCATCGTCCATTTTCCTGCTTCAAGATTCCTTGGCAGATGTGTCATTAACACATTTCATTCTCCTTCATCCAATCCATCTCAAATTTTGTCAGTTGTTTGATTCTCATAAAAAAAATTATCTCTTACCTCAGAATCATACATAATTTTCTAGCTCATCAATTTGGTCGATTGTGATAAATATTTAATGTTTCCATCCATACTCGGTTAATACAAAATGCGTCGTTGATAACTAACTCGGTTATTACTGTCACTTGATATACACAAGACTGACTAGGTGCATACAAAAATCTTTAATTACCAACCATAATGACTTGTTCAATTCTAATCTCTTCTTCATAATAGAATAATGCAATATGCTCAAGTCAGTAATATAATGCCATAGACTCATGAATAATTTACCCAATGCATACCTTATCCATCTATGTCATATCCATCTTGTCCTTATCTAGATATCTCATTTCTTCACCATTTCTTCCTTCTACAAATGTTCATATGTTTGTAACTATCATGATAAGTATAGTAAAAATAGTTGATATCAATGACAACATATTGAGTGGTTTAATCATCTTACATATTACTTTAACAACTTCATGACCTCCTGAATCTCTATCAAGGTATTCAATCAGTTGTAGATCATCAATCTTTCCCTTTGGCATTGATGGCCACACAATATGAAATATGCCATACCATACCAAACATCGGTTCTCTAACTATATAGATAAATGTTGTAGCTCAGTAAACTCTCCCTAGCTTGATATTTAATATGTTTAATCACTACAAATAGCATTTCATGCAGACTCTCCCTATGGATTTGATCATGTTTAGTTCTCTAATTATTTCTCTCCATTTTAATGTTCTCCTCAACAGATATTTCATATAAATCTCTTTCCCTTTGACAACAATGCGAAAAGAAAATATTCAAACAACTCTTTAGTAGCCAAATAGCATTTATGTTGTCTAGTTCAGATCAAGTACCTTCATGTACTAATATACAGTTCTCAATTCTAGCTTCAACAATCTTCACTTCACAACCATAGGAATCCTAAAGTGTGAGCTGCATGCATTAACAATACTTGATTTTCTAATAGATTACAGGTTGATGCAACATCCCAATCACCTTAGTGACTGATAGATAGGGGATAGACCCCTAGTCTACTCCTCAATTACTCAAATGTATCCTTTGGTAAGGGCTTAGTAAATATATCTGCAAGTTATTCTTTAGACTTCACAAACTCCAGTTTCACTTTCTTTTCTTGTACTTGTTCCCTCAAAGAGTGATACTTAACAGACATGTTCTTTGTCTTTGAATGCATCACCAGATTCTTTGAAATATTTATGATATTTCTATTATCACAATATATAATCAATGGATCATTGATCACCTCATTCATACCTTTCAACAATTATTTTATCCATGCAATATTTGAACAATTAGCAGAAACAACAACATATTTTTTTTTAGCAGTGGATTGAGAAATACATGCATGTTTCTTACTTATCCATGTAACTAACCTTTCTCCCAAAAATAATGCTCCATCAGTTGTGCTCTTCCAATCATCTATATTTCCATCCCAATCTACATCAGTATAAACTTTTAGCTCAAAATTGCCTTCCTTTTTGTACCATAAACCATAATCTTCAATTTTCCTCAAATATCTCAGAATCCTTTTAACAATAACTAGATGTGATTCCTTATGATTAGCAGAAAATATTTCCACAATCCCAACTACATGTGTAATATCTGGTCAACTATGTACAACATACATCAATTTTTCAATCATTGATCTATATAATGTTTGATTTACCCTGGTTGATTGATCATCCTTTGTCAATTTTCATCCCGTGACCATCAGTGTGCCTATTGGTTTTGAATCTTCCATACCAAAAGTCTTCAACACTTCCTTGATGTATTTTGATTATTTTATGAATATGCCTTCATTTTGTTGTATAACTTGCAAACTGAGAAGGAATTTAATCTCTCCAAAAATTGATATCTCAAATTCCTTTCTCATTTCATCAGCAAATGATTTGCAGATATTGTCATGTCCTCCAAATATAATATCAACAACAAAATTTTTAGCAATAAGAATATTGTCATCAGATTCTCCTTTCAAATACAAATTTATATTGTCACTTGTCCTCACAAATCCAATACTAATAAGGTAACCATGCAATCTTTCATACTATGCTCTCAGTGTTTGTTTCAGTCCATTTAGTACTTTGTGTAATTTACATACCATGTTCCTCTGATTTGGATCAACAAAACCTTCAGGTTATTCTATGTAAAATTCTTCCTCAAGTATCCCATTTAGAAATGTAAATAAAATCCATTTGATATACTTTAAATCCTTTATGTGCAGCATATGCAAGTAGTATTCTAAATCCTTTAAGTCTTTGAACTGGTACAAAAGTCTCACCATAGTCAATAACTTCTTGTGCATATCCTTTGCATAAAAGTCTATCTTCACTATCACTATCACTTTCATTTCTTATGTTATGTTTACTACTAGACTTACTGATCTTCAAGGATGACATAAACATAGACTTAGCACTCGGTATAATACTTTTATCATAGTTATTCAGCTCAAAGGTATTCAACTTATAGATTAAACTATCAAGTGTAAGAACATTGTTTGGTGTAGATCTCATTTCATGAATTGCACAAATTCTAATAGAATATATAGGCAGCAAGGTTCTAAGAATTTTACTCACAATAGTGTCTTCATCAATAAGACCTCCTACTCCTTGGATAGAGTTGAAAACCTCCTTGATTTGGTTAGAGTACTGAGTGATGTTTCACCTTCTTTCATTTTCATATCATCAAATCTTCCTCTAAGGCTTTTAGCTCTAGCTCTCATCACATTCACATCTCCTCCATGAACTAGTGAAAGCTTGTCCCACATTTCTTTTTTTGTAGTACATATTTTGATATCTTCAAATTCTACATCAGATAGGGTAGTAGCAATCTCTATCATTGTTATGTTGTATTCATTTTTATCTCTCAGCTGATCAAATGTCAATGGTCCAATAGTTTGTTGTATGTAGCCATTTTCTAGAAGTTGTAGACCAGATTCTCCAATTCTAGATATGTGCAACCGCATTCTTCTTTACCATGCTGAGAAGTTTTCTTTGTTCAATCTAGGAACCTCCCTTTTATATATCTTGTAATCTTTAGCTCAAGTCCTTAAAACTTAATTTTCAGGAATAGTAGCTCTGATACCAATTGTTAGATAACTAAGAGGGGGGTGAATCAATTAATTCTAGTTATCCTATAGTTCCAAACTCTTAGATGTACTTTTTCAAAATGTATCAACTCATTAATATAGCATTAATAATATTTCTTTTCATTTACCAAATACGAGTAAAATCTATATTCTATTTACCGATTAATCTAGATATGAAATATGTAAAGAATGATAGTAATCTAATCACAACAAATAACATATAACACATGATGAACTACAACTGATTTAGAACCTGATTGAAGAATCTATGATATAGTGATCACTAAGGAGCTTCTGATTAGATATATAATATGTTTAAATCAATATTATGTTGTCATTTATGTCAACTAGTTTGACAGTACTTATTCTGTAAGTTACTATACTGACACATATGGAAAAAGGAGTGAAAGAGTTGAAGAACAGAAAAATCTACATAAGGAAGATGTATATGATAGATGAGGATAAGGAATTCATTGGGTAACTTATTTATAAGTCTATGACCTTATGATATTGACTTAAGTATGTTGCATTCATCTATGATGAAGAATAGAGATGAAAGATGAAAAGCAGTGTTGTCGGTTAATGAAGCATTACAATATACACTGACGGGGCATAGTGTATACTGAGTACAGTGTAAACCAAGCTTGTGTTTACTAACGCATTTCTTTGTTAACTAAGCAAGAGAAAAGGAACTAAATGATTAGTTTAGCCGATAGGATTGATGAGCTAGAAACTATATGATTTTGAGATAACAGATAAAGTTTATTATGAAGATCAACGGCTAGCATAATTTGAGGAAGATATGATGGATGAAATTGAAATGTGTTATTGACACATTAGTTGAAGAAGGTTAAAGTGGAAAAATCAATGATGATGATTAAGCAAAAAAATCTGATGGAGAAGAAGAAAAATGATTTACAAGTCTATATAAGAGACAAAGATTTTACATTGAAATGCATGCCGGAGAAGAATACTAGAGGATTTTTGTGTGAACAAGTTTCATGCATATCTGATCAAAGGGGTTATGAAGGAACCAAGTTGTAGAGTATACCGAGTATCAGGAAGCTGTTACCAAGCGACAGTAAGTCAATGAATTTGATTGAAACATAATTGGTATACGGATTAGAGGATTTGAATGAGCTCAACAATGATATGTACATTTGCAATTGAGTTGTATTAAGGAAGATCACCTACAGCTACATTTTAACCATTGTACATAGTCAAATCTCTTAACTGAGTGGACTAAGAAAGTCTTTATTATGTCGCATTCATAGAATGAACAATTTTATCTTGTCAACCCCATAGTGAATGTTGGTTGGACAATAATGGTTAGTGTTAAATCCTCTAACTAGGTCACACCTAATAGTGTGTTTGTAACCTTTAACAGGGTTGGGTCTTTAATGACCTTACTTCAGAAGAGTTAATATTTTTTGGGTTACCGGTCCTAGGTGGCTTTTCCCTTCACAGGGTTTCCATGTTAAATATTTTGTGTTATATATTGATTATGATATTTGTTTGATGTCATATTTGTATGATACATATTTGATTTTATCAGTAATCATTATATGTTACTTGACTCGTAATCGGTAAAAGCACAAATAGTATAGTATTTCAAGTTACCGAGTATCATAAGTTTTTGAGATAAATTGTTTTTGGATTATATATTTTGTATTGGGACACTATATAACTGATTCACCCCCATCTCAGTTACTCTAACAATTGGTATCAGAGCATTGGTTTCTTGGAACAGAGTTTTAAGGACTTTAGTACAAAGATCTGAAAATGTATAAGAGGGAAGTGCCAAAGCTAAATAAAGATAACTTTGTAGTATGGAAAAGTAGAATGAAGTTGCACATATGTGGAATTGGGAATTCTACACTAGACCTAATGGAGAATGACTATCCACAACCGACCATTGGTCCCCTGACACTTGATCAACTAAGAGATAGGTGTTGGTGTTCTTTTTCCCCAACTTGGTCAGATTGACATAAGGATTGACAGGGTTAGTGTCACATTCACTCAACACTCCAAATCTGACAGGAAAAAGGGCCAACTAACAAGGATCAAAGAGAGATCCTTCTACACTTTGAGCTCCACATCACTCAGGCGGGTATACCTCATCTACACACACACATTAACTTATGTCACACTACAGACCTGCAGGTAGCTAACCATGGAATGGTTCTCAAACCCTTATAAGTATCCTATACCTCAAATGAAGCCAATATCTCATGCAATAGCCCTACTTGCATGGAGTCTGTATGAAAACCAGAGACCTACACTAACAACATGAAAGGGAAAGGGTGGAATTGAATGTAAATGATTCAAAGATGGGTTGAAAGGACCCCTGAGATACCCTAAGTCTCTCATAGACCAGTGCCTTAGCCAATGGGCCATAGAGTCAAATACCCTATTGTAATAGATAGCTATGAAACAAGAAAACAATATATTCAATGTGTTGATGCTTGACATCAATCACACACCATGACCAAACCTCACTTCAACAACCCACCTGTGTATCCAAGTATGTTATTATCCATTTAAAGGATTTTAACCCTCCCCTTGGAAGAGACCTATAAGCAGATAATACATTGACCAGCAGCCACTGGAAGACAAGCATGACATATCTTTGACACCTTAGCTCATACATACATGAACACTAACCCTGAACCAGTTATCTCTATGAAGACAACTCCACTTGCAAACACTTAGGCAATGTAAATAGAAAAATCAAAGACCCTTGATGTATGATTAATGAATTCAGAATTCAAATGGAGATAGCTTGGTAATAATAAGAATATATTAAATCCTCATTCATAACACAAATCTATTACAATATGCATTCTATTCTTAGAACCAGCAAGGGAAAGAAGAACACCCTATACGCAGAGAGAAGGAGAAAATCTACAGGACAAAACCTTTCATGGAACTAGCTCTCAAAAGAAAACTCAAACCCTTACAAAGTCAAAATTTCAACTATTTATACCCCCTAGTCATCTTGGAAACCCAAAATAGGTTGCAAAAAGCTACGGATGAGTATGGTTAGGGTTTCACCCACCTAACCAACTAGAATTCAATCAAAATTTACTATAGGGGTAGGAAACCAAGAAATCTAGAGAGAGAAGATCTCAGATAGATCTGCAATTATGAGCATCATGGAGATCAGGAAAAAAACCTATGAGATTGCCATGAAAACTAGTCAAATCAGCCACCTACAAACACACCTTGAGCACAAAACCACACAGTACAAACCCCTGCAAATGATCATGGAACACCCTGGACCACACTGCAACAACAAGCACCACCAAACAAATCCAATCAAGCTACTAAAACCATAAAAACTAGTCCTTTCTATTGCTGGAACTTCTCAGGAAATTCAAATTTGAATTTCAACGGTTATGACAGAGGACTTTAAGACATGACCATAGATGTACTTTATTTCTTGAAAAATCAGGGGGCCCAATATAATCTTTAAAACTACCGTGGGACCCCTTGACAAGTCAACTGTGACCTCATAAATCCCTCGGTGAATGAAGACCAAGCATGTCAGTGACATCGCAGTAGATAGGACCCACTGAGAACCTTTCATCTTTTTAATCAAATGGTAGGTGCATGATCTCATAGCCTGAGAAGATTCCATAAGATCATGTGCTAGCTGTAGATCCTGCTACACTGAAAATCCTAAAGATTCTTCTGTCAAGGGTCCCACTGAAAACCACCATATCAACACCCACACAGACCAATGAAAACTTTACAAATCAGTCCACATGGCATAGAGGACCCACTACCCAACTCCACAATAGTGACATCCTCAATAGTTGTCGCATGATCGCATAGCCAGGAAAAGGGCTATGCAAACATGTGACACACTTCAACCTTTTACCACCATCACTGGTATGCTGACCAATGACAAGAGGACACGTCACAAAATCCAGCAAGCAGACATCCAAAATTTCTCATTTTCTTGAGCCTTCTGACAACATATCCACATCAGCCCTCATCGGCCAATGAAAAATGCATACCACTAGCAACACTAGACAATGGGCCCACCACCAAGAAAAGCTTTACCTTTTGGAAGATCGGACAGTGGTCACATGATCACAAAGGGGAGGAATATTCATCACGATCATGCGACAACCGTAGATCTCTTCTACACTGTAATTCCAAAATCCTCAGGCCCACTAACAAGCCTCATCACCACCTCGCAGCCAATGAGAAATGAGCATGTCAGCACCGTCTGACATGCGGACCCACCTGGGCCCACGACATGCCTTCACAAGAAAATCCAATGGCTGTCGCAAAAGCATGAAGGATAAACATCGTGCATCTTCACCATGCAGATAAATGACAACCGTAGATGCTTTTCAAACTTTAACAGCTCCCAAACCATGACTGTTAGACATCTAGAGATTGTGTGACTGAAGAAAAACAAACCACCCACCAGGTCACTGAAGGTTAGGGACTTAACTACCAGAGTAAAGAGATCACATGACCACACAGTCACGTAATTTCTAAATGAAAGACTTAACTGCCAGAAAGACCGAAGACTAGGCAGCTGAACCTCCTGAAGAACTAGGACCCACGCAATTGCACCATCGCACATAGGAAATACTAATGCCAGATATATAGCTGCGAAGAGGTGAACAACCAAAAAAAACTAAGGTTTTTGATGCCAGCAGATAAGTGTGCAAGCGTGGAAAGGCACAAGGTCAAAAACAACTAGGGTATTCACATAGGCTGAAAGGAAACAAAAAACATCATGGGTTTTCAACATGTAGGCATATTCTGAGACTATTTCCTGCAGACCTTAAAACTTGGATAACTCCCTGGTTTTTGCAATTTAGGAGCTGTGATCTGAACTGGAGCTAGGTGACATCATGAACTAACTATGGCTAAGGGCACACACCATGAAAAATTATTGATCTTCTTCGCAAGATAAAACTATGTATGCAGGCATGGCAGGACAGCTTAACAAAGTTTGCAGGGAAAAGGCCATTTTCAAAGAATTTTTGCATTGACAGGAAAATGGCCTAACAACAGGAATGAACACAATATTACTATGATGGAGATTTTTTCTTCCTGTATCGATGCCAAATTTGAAGACATTAAAAGCTGCACAGCTGCCAAAGCTATGTGGGATAAAATTGCTAAAATTTACAGTGGCAATGTGAATGTTAAAAGAGCCAGAGATAAAAGCCTAAGGGGTAGATTCAATGATATCAAGATGAACAAAGGAGAGAGTATAGTGTAATACAAAAATAGACTAAAAGAGGTAGTACATGCTATTAGAGCATCTAATGGTGTTATTGACGAATAGATAGTAGTAAGAAAGGTTCTCAGGACACTATTACTAGTTTATGCAATCAGGATTTTTGCTATTCATGAAACTAGATCTTCTTCGAGTAATGCCCCTACTCTTGACAATCTGATTGGTAAACTTACAACCTTTGAATTGAATAACTTTGATAACAGTTTTGTACTGACTGTTGAATATGCTTTTATGACTTCTCTAAAGATTGGTAAGTCTAGTAGCCAAAACAATAATAATGATAGTGATAGCAATACCGATGATGAGCTTGATGAACTTGAAGCTCTTATGGCTAGAAGGTTAACTAATGGTAAAGGAAGGTACAGAGGCAAGTTATCTTTAGCATGCTTTAATTGTAAAGAAGTTGGTCACATTGCTGCTAGATGCCCACATAAGAAAGATGATGAAAGAACCAAAGACCGATCTGAAGGAAGCTATGGGAGAAGAAACAATAGGAGCTACAGATACAACAGTAGAGACAACCGAGACAGTAATGAAAAAGGAAAAAAGGTATGTTATATAGCTAAAGAAAATCAATCTAAGTCTAACTCTGATGATGATGTAGAAGTAGTATTTGTTGCTATGAAAGATGGCTCAGAAGAAGAAAAATATTATGAAACAATACTGATCTCTAAAGTTGATAGGAATGATACATGGATCATAGATAGTGGTTGTACACATCACATGACTGGTGATGATGAGAATTTTGATAAATTTGAAGAATACAATGGAGGATCTATGAGAATGGGTAATGATGCACCCTGTATGGTAAGAGGTAAAGAATCACTGATGATTAATGATAAGATAAAGTATGAAAATGCCTATTGGGTAAAAGGATTGAACTATAATTTTCTAAGTGTGGCATAGCTAAACAACTCAGGCCACCAACTTGCTTTTGAGAGAAAAAAGGTAAAGATATATGATGACAGAGGCAGACTTGTCAGAATTGGCACACAATCCGGAGGTAATCTATTCTATCTTGATATTGAACAGTCTTCTTGTTTAATAATGAAAGATGAAGATGCATGGTTGTGGCATAAAAAGTTATGTCATGTGAATTTTGATAACATTATTAAAATCAGTAAAAGGAAAAGAGTTAGAGGTCTACCTAACTTGTCTAAACTGGATCATGTTATGTGCCATGAATGTCAGAAAGGTAAGATGACTAAGTCTAGCTTCAAAAGAAAAGACTATTCAACAAAGAAGATACTTGAGTTGGTTTATACCAACCTACGTGGTCCTATGAGAACTCAGAGTTATTATGGTGATAGATACTTTATTCTTTTTGTTGATGACTATACTAGATTGATGATTGTCATGTTCTTAAAAGAAAAATATGAGGCATTCAAGATGTTCAAATGGTATAAGACAAAAGTAGAAAAAGAAACTGGTAAGGAATTGAAATGCTTAAGATCTAATAGAGGAAGTGAATTTATCTCTAATGAATTTACTAATTTATGTAATGAGCATGGTACTAAAGGACAGGTCTCAGCACCGAGGACACCTCAACATAATGACATTTCTTAAAGAAGGAATAGGTCAATAGTTGACTATGCTAGGACACTGATGTTGCAAATGAACATTACTCAAAAATATTGGAGGGAAGTTGTCAGTACAACTCTTTATGTACTTAACCTAGTTCAATTGAAGAAAGACACCAACAAGACACCCTATGAGTTATGGTTTGGACACAAACTGACAATAAGTTATTTTAGAATTTTTGGAAGTAAATGTTTTATTCTGAAAGATGAGAGAAATGGAAAATTTGACTCAAAAGGTGATGAAGGGATATTCTTAGGATATTCTACTAAAAGAAAAGCATACAAGTGTTTGAATAAAACTATAAATAAAATGATTGAAAGTACAAATGTTCAGGTAGATGAGTTTGATGACAAAAATGCAGAGGAAAGCAAAAAGGAACTAGAAGACTATGGTAAATTCACTTACATTGAACAAGTTGAGTATATACCAACATAATAGACATTGATAACCAGTCAGAAAATAAACCCTATCGAGGAACAGGAAAAAGAAACTGAAGAACAGGACGGTCCTACCAAGCAAGCAAATGAACCTGCCCAGGATGAACAAGAGAGAAGAGACCATGTACTAGCTAGATTTTTCAGAAGACATCATCCTGAAATAAAAATTATTGGAGATAGACAAGTTGGCATGATGACATGGAGCAAAGTAAGACAAGGTACATGTCTAGTTTGTGACTATGAACCTAAAAATGTATAAGTTGCATTGGAGAATGAGGAATGGATTAATGAAATGAAGGAAGAAATAGAGAAAATTGAGAAGAACAAAACCTATAGTTTAGTACCCCGACCTAAAGATAAAAATGTTATCGGTACTAAATGGATTTTCAGGAACAAACTGAATGAAAATGGAGAAGTGACAAGGAATAAAGCTAGATTAGTATGCAAGGATATGCATAGGAAGAAGGCATTGACTATGGTGAAACATTTGCACCTATTTCTGGACTAGAAGGAGTTAGAATGTTACTTGCATATATTGCACAGAAGAAATTTAAGGTATATCAAATGGATGTGAAGTCAGCATTTGTAAATGGAATACTTGAAGAAGAGGTCTACATAGAACAACCATAGGGGTTTGTTGATCAAGATAACCGAGACATGGTATGTAGACTACATAAAGCTTTATATGGTTTGAAGCAAGCACCGAGAGCATGGTATTAAAGAATGCATACTTACTTGTTGAGCATTGAATTTGTTAGAACTAGTGAAAACAACAATTTGTATATGAAAGGAGATACTAATGATACTATTCTTGTTGGTGAAATATTTTTGGATGATATTATTTTTGGAGGCCAAGATCACATATGTAAAGCCTTTGCTGATGAAATGAGAAAAGAGTTTGAAATCTATGTCCGGAGAGATTAAATTCTTTCTAGGACTACAAGTGATTTAGCAGAGTGATGGGATATTTATCACACAACCCAAATACATAAAGGAATTTTTGAAGATATTTGGTATGGAAGATGCTAAACCTGTGGGAACACTGATGGCTATTGGATGTAAAATGACTAAGAAAGATGAAACTACAGAGGTAAACCAAATGCTATACTGATCTATGATTGGTAAGCTAATGTATATAGTTCACAGTAGACCAGATATAGCACATGTGGAAATTGTTGCTAGATTTTTTGCTAACCCTAGAGAATCACACATGGTTGCTACTAAAAGAATCTTAAGATACTTGAAAAAGATAGAAGATTATGGACTGTGGTATCCTAAGGAAGGAAAATTTGAATTGAAGGTATACGCTGATGCTAATTGGTTTGGAAATGTGGATGATAGGAAAAGCACCACTTGAGGAGCATTCTTCTTTCGTGAAAGACTTGTTACCTAGATAAGTAAAAAGTAGGCTTGCATTTCTCAGTCTATAGCTGAAGCAGAGTATGTTGCTACTACTACAAATTGTTCAAACATTGCATATATTAAGCAAGTATTGGAAGGAATGAATGAGGTAATCACTGAGCCAGTGATTATATACTGTGATAATACAAGTGCTATTAATATTTCAAAGAATCCAGTGATGCTTTCAAAAACAAAGCACATTTCTATTAAGTATCACTACTTAAGAGAACAAGTATAGGAGAAGCAAGTAAAGTTAGAATTTTTTACCTCTAAAGAACAACTTTTAGATATCTTTACAAAGCCTATACCGAAGGACACATTTGAATATTTGAGGACAAGACTAGGGGTCCGTCCCCTATCTAGCGATCACTAATGTGATTTGTATGCTGCATCAACCTAATCTTATCAGAAGATCATTCATGTTGATGCATCATAGTTCACACTTTGGATCATGTCTAAAGCTATGAAAAGTTGGAAAATTGAAACTGATTGGCATATCAGTATACAGAGATACAATAACTGCACCGAACAACAATGAGATACATGGCTAATATAGAGTTGTTTGTTTATTTGTTTCTTTTGGCATGTTGTCAAAGGGAGAGATAAACAAATATGAAATACATATGAAACACATGGAACAATATGCACCGATGAGATATCTATCTAAGGGAGAGACAATCTAACTAAGAATAGATGCACAACATTATCATACTATCATTATCTCAATGTTGTTTAGTAACGTAGTTATTAAAAATATTAAGCTAAGGGGGAGCTTGTACAACATTTGTTCACAAGTTGCAGAATACATGTTTGGTATGTGTATGGTATATTTCATATTACTTGAGTTGCCGTCAATGCCAAAGGGAGAGATTGATGAACTACAACTGATTTAGAACCTGATTGAAGAATCTATGATACAGTGATCATTGAGGAGCTTCTGATTAGATATGTAAGATTTTTAAATCAATATTATGTTGTCATTGATGTCAACTAGTTTGACAGTACTTATTCTGTAAGTTACTATACCGACACATGTGGAAAAAGGAATGAAAGAATTGAAGAATAGAAAAATCTACATGAGGAAGATGTATATGACAAATGAGGATAAGAAATTCATTGGGTAACTTATTCATAATTCTATGACCTTACGATATTGACGTAAGTATGTTGCATTCATCTATGATGAAGAATACAGTTGAAAGACACAAAGCAATGCTGTGGGTTAATGAAGCATTATAGTATACACTGACGGGGCATAGTGTAAATTGAGTTTGTGTTTACTGAAAGATTTCTTTGTTAACCAAGCAAGAGAAAAGGAACTAAATGATTAGTTTAGCCGATAGGATTGATGAGCTAGAAAGTGTATGATTTTGAGATAACAGATAAAGTTTGTTATGAAGATCAATGGCTAGCATAATTTGAGGAAGATCTGATGGATGAAATTGAAACATGTTATTGACACATCAGCCAAAGAAGGTTAAAGTGAAAATATCAATGATGATGATTAAGTGGCAAAATCTAATGGAGAAGAAGAAAAATGATTTACAAGTCTATATAAGAGATAGAGATTTTACACTGAAATGCATGTCTGAGAAGAATACTGCAAGATTTTTGCATGAACAAGTTTCATGCATATCTGATCAAACTTGTTATGAAGGAACCAAGCTACAGAGTATACCGAGCATTAAGAAGCTATTACCAAGTGATAGTAAGTCAATGAAATTGATTGAAATAGAATTGATATACTAATCAGATGATTTGAATGAGCTTAACAATGGTCTGTACATCTACAATTAAGTTCTATTAAGGCAGATCACCTACTGTTACAGTTTAACCATTGTACACAATCAAATCTCTTAACCAAGTGGACTAAGAAAGTCTTTATTATGTTGCATTCATAGAATGAACATTGTTATCCTGTCAACCCCATAGTGAATGTTGGTTGAATGATAAGGGTTAGTATTAAATCATCTAACAAGGTCACACCTAATAGTGTGTTTGTAACTTTTAACAAGGTTGGGTCTTCACTGACATCACTTAAGAAGAGTGAATATTTTTTGGGTTGCCAGTCCCAGGTGGTTTTTCCCTTCACAGGATTTCCATGTTAAATCTTTTGTGTTATGTGTTGATTGTGATATTTTTTTGATGTCATATTTGCATATTACATATTTGATTTGATTGGTAATCATTATATGTTACTTGACTGGTAATCAGTAAAAGCACAGACAGTATAGTATTTCAAGTTACCGAGTATCCGAAGTTTGAAATAATTTTCTTTTGGATTATACATTTTGTATTGGGACACTGGATAACTGATTCACCCCTCTCTAAATGATTTTAACATGGAATTCCTACTAAGGGAAAAACTACCAAGGACCGGTAACCCAAAATATTTCACTATTCTAAAGTGAGCTCAGTTAGGAGCCAACCTTGTTAAAGGTTACAATGCACACTGTTAGGTGTGACCTGGTTAGAGAATTTATCACTAACAATTAACTATTGACTAGCATTCACTATGGGGTCAACAAGAAAACCATCAATATTTATAGAATGTCATATTGAAATACAAAAGGTTGTTAAGTCCAATCGATTAATATATTTTGTTGTAACAATGGTTAAACTGATATAGTAGCGATCTGATTCAAATACAACTAATATTGCAAATATTCAGATCTATGCTAAGCTCAAAATACCTCCTCTGATCAATAATTACTTCAATCCTATATCACATTCAGCTTGGTCAACATTACTCTAACACTTAGTTATGCCTACAGTTCTTCTTAGTTATGTTTGTAACTAGTTTGATCAATGGTTCATGAAAATCTTCCTTTCACATGATTTCTCCTATAGATTCAATAAGCTCCCATACTCAACAATGAATCTCATGTCTCTTTAAATAGACATGTAAACCATTTTCATCTTGTCCATTAGATTTTTCCTCTTAATCTCCATCATCCATTTTTCTGCTTCAAGCTTCCTCAACAGATGTGTCATTAACACATTGCATTCTCCTTCATCTGATCAATCTTGATTTTTTTAAGTCATTAGGTTCTCATAATAAACTTTAGCTCTTACCTTGGAATCATACACAATTTTTCAGCTCATCAATTCAGTCAACTTTTATAAACATTTATTGCTTTCATCCATACTTGGTTAATGTAGAATGCATCAGTGATAACTAACTCGGTTATTACTGTCACTCGATATACACAAGACTGACTCAGTGTATACAGAAATCTTCAATTACTGACCACATTGACTTGTTCAATTCTGATCTCTTCTTCGTAATAGAATAATGCAATATGCTCAAGCCAGCAACATTATGCCATAGACTCATCAATAAGTTACCCAATGTACATATTTTTCATCTCTATCATATACATCTTGTCCTTATGTAGACATCTCATTTCTTCACCATTTCTTCCTTCTATAGATGTTCAAATATTTGTAACTATCAGGATAGGTATAGTTAAACTAGTTGAGATCAATAACAACATATTGACTGATTTAATCATCTTACATATCACTTTAACAGATCGGCGACCTCCTAAATCTTTATCAAGATATTCGATCAGTTCTAGATCATCACTTTTTTTCCTAATATTTCACAAAATCTTCTTTCCATCTATCAAATTTTCAATCATCGAGATGGAAAAATTGTTGAGTTTTATCCTACTAATATGACTAATATAGAGATGTAGAATCCTGAAAAGGTCATTTCTACAGCTACGATTGATCATGCAACCTGCTTGTATAGGTTTGATGGATTTGATTCTTCATTAGGATCCTCCCAAATCTACAAGCTAGCTTTGGCATGAAAGGTTTGGACACTTGAATTACAAATATCTTCAGTAGATGAGCACACAGAACCTGGTACTTGGTCTATCTCAGATCTCTTGTTTAGATGGAGTTTGTTTAGATTGTATTACTGGAAAGCATCATCGAGATCCATTTTCTAAGGGTATGGCCACATGAGTTTCAACTCTCCTTGAGTTGGTTCATAGTGACATCATGTCATTTCCAACTCCTTCATTTTCAGGGGCCAACTATGTTCTCATCTTCATTGATTACTTCTCTAGGCGCACATGGATGGACTTTTTAAAGTACAAGAATGAGGTCCTTCAACACTTCATGACCTTTCTTGCATTTATGTAGAAGCAATTAGGATATTCCCTCCAGAAAATCCACACAGATCATGGGGGGCATATGTCAATCAAGAATTCAAGGAATATTTGCCTTGAAATCCACATGCACTTCATTCGATAGTTCATTGAAGAGGGTGTTTTATCTTTGGATTATTTGCCTACGGAGTAGCAGGTTGTATATATATTCACCAAATCTTTAGAATCTCCTCGCTATCTTCAGTTGTGACCAATGTTATGGGTGCCAGAAGTAGTCCTTGGGGTCTTGACGAGTCCTTCTTCCATCCTTCTTCATTTCCTTTCAGCATTTGTTTGCTCTCTCTTTTCGAGAGGACTTTTCTCTCACTGGGTTTTTCTCCTTTTCTCTGGATATGTGAGATTTTTGTGTAGTTGTACATGAGTATGTAACATGGCTTTGTCTACTAGGACTTATATAGACCTCTACTACATTGTTTTATTCCCTAAGTTACACTTAAGGGGGGGTGTTGGAGTAATATTGTTTAAGCAATTTACTCCTTATCTAAGTTTACTTAGGTCAACTTATAAATTAGTTGGATAAATATCTTTGAGTCCAATTTGGACTCTATCATATCCTAGATGATATTGTAGAGTTTTATTAGAACTCTAATTCCTCCATGTTGAGACACTTATCTCAACCCTATCCTTAATTTCTATACTATTTCTTGCCTATTTAAGCATAGCCTTTGTATGTTTATTCCCACCCCAGTTGAATACAATCTAGTGTTGATAACATCTCTTCTGGTGGATATTTGGAGATTGGATTCTGGGTATAGGATAATTTATCCTAACATTTGACACCCAACTATGATGCCTATAGGTAGTTACAAAACTTCTAGAACCATTCACCAATACAAGAGAAATAAGGAAATGAACATAGAGAGATCATTGTGAAATACCTCCATGCCTAAATATTCAGACATAGATATTTATACAAGCTGGTAAGAGATGCATATATGACTTGTGTCTCAAACATCAACTGCAAACCCTCTTAAAGGAATTTTAGCTGAGAAAGGTTCACAAATGAGCTTAATTTTTATTTAGAAAGGAGATAAACTCATGACTTAGAAAATTGCAAACTTGAAATGCCAAAATAGGATTAAAGAATGAGTTTATGAAAATTAAAAAGACATCTCGCATACACACCCGACACATATCACATTGAATGGAGGACGCATTTTAGAAAGAAAAGGCCTCTATAAGCCTAATTTTTCTATGTTTGAAACGAAGATATGCATCATCTAGTGATGAATTTTGTTATTTGGGACAAAATCTGTTACATACCGAAAATCCCACTCCTATTCTCTCTTGAGCACAAAGTATGAGAAGTCACATAAATATTTTACAAAGGAATAATCCGCCAGTTGTACCAAAATGCACCCAACTGCATTTTTAGGTACATTATGCACCCACTTACGGATGGTGCAAAATATGAAAATCCTTCGCAATCTCCAAATCCCACCCAAGATTCTGTTTGGACGCAACATAAACGTGGTCACGAAATGTTTATAAAACAAATAAAATTATAAAAGGAAGTTGAAACTACATCAAGGAAAGTGTTGAGTGAAATGTTTAAGAAACAAAAATCTGGCACCTCCCCGCTTACGCACTCAAACTACATTTTAATGTTCATAAAGGAAATATTGATCAAGAGAGGTAAAACATGTTTAGCACTAAACAAAAAAGTGAAGGAGTTATCCATGAAGGACATCAAAATCCTTTATGAATGCAATTGCCAGTACATGGGGAATATTTGAAAATATTAATCGCTCACACACATAAGGATGTGTTAATAGGGAAGAAATGTTGAATTTATTTCCATTAAGGATGAATGATTGAAGTCCCGAGAATATGAAAGTATTTCATCTCTTGGGAGTTTATTTTGGTAAAGTCATGGTCAACAATGTTATATTCATGTGATAAATAATGAAATAAAGTTTCGGCACAAAAAAATTAACATTTCAAAAAAAATCGCAAAAATTGGTGCATGGGACATTCGTGATCGTGGAATTTATTTTCTATATTATAAAATTAATTAAATATTAAATTTAATATTTAATATTTAATTATTAAATTTGGGGAAATTGAGAAAAGTTCCAAATTTAAAAATAAATCATTTTGGAATATAATAGAGACTTAATTGAATATTTAATTTAATCTCTATCATTTGTGAAGCTTGAGGCAAGTTCCTCATACTTGTCTCCACAACCCGCATCTTACGTCTTCTAGTTTTGCATTAGTCTCCTTGTTTTGTATTAGTTTTGTATTTCATTTATGTTGGGAGAGAATATCCACATAATCTCAAAGACCAAATCAAACAAGATTTTGTGTCCACATGTTTCAAGTTCATCGGAGGTTTTAGTGAAGATTTAGTTGTACTACAAGTTCTTTAGCATGTTAATCTAACTTAAATTTTGCATATCTATTGTATTTCCATGCTTTGATTTGTTGTGCAGCTGCAGGGATTTTCATTGCATACAACACTAACACCATTGCAAGAGAATGCTAAGGAGAAGACCAAAGAAGCAAGATTAATAAGTTTTGGAAAGTCGTATATGAAGTTTGAGGAAGACAAAAGTGAATAATGTACAACCACTACAAAGGCAAAGGATGCCAAGGCATCAAGTCTACAAGGGAAAGATGATTAGTTGGTGATAGAATTTGAGAAAGAGAAGGTCAAGGGTCAATTGCTTGAGGAAACCCAAGTTAGATTGGAAAAGTGTGATGAGATTGTGGTAGGGATAGTATTTTTTCCTTTTATTGCAAAATCAATTTTTGGGCAATATGAATCTGCAAATGTTGAGTAGATTATGTAGTTGATAAGGCACTAAGTTTGAATAGTGTTTTAGTATTGGAGAGAAACAATGATATGGTGATAGAAAATACATACCAAAGAAGGCTGACGTTGAGTTGATGATTGATATTGTAAATGTATACACCTTGAGGAAATGGATGTAAATAAAATTGTAAATAGGTAACATCAATTTATTCAAAGAAACACTTTAAATTAGATAGATCGATGTTGGTATCAATTATCATTATGTACATATATGTTATCTAGTTATGGATTAGGAGCATTTGGTTTTTAGGATTAAAATATATTCCGTTTAGTAATGTTAATTTGTGCATTATCACATTATAGTTTACTTGATTTAGTTATGTAATTATACATTGATTAGTAGAAATGTTGATGTACCTAAGAGAATGTGGGTTAATGTTTGATGTTTATTAATTATGCATTGCAATCAACCATTCATTTTGATATCATGATGAATAAATGCAATTTTTATGTATAAATTAATGTTGCCTTTTTCCAAAATAAAAATTGCCATGTTTTTTAGCATTTATATTTTATCCTCTTGAGTTCCCTAGTGGGACATTACATTGTATAAAGAATTTTTTTATATGACAAAAGTTTTTAAAAAATAATTATATTTGTTGATCTTTTACATTAAAAGTTTTATAAAGAATGATTTCAATAAATTTGTGGAACTTCTAGTATCAAAAAAATTTATTGATAGATTTTTTATGAACAATTTTTTAAAATTTTTAATTTTTAAAAAGTAAACATATGGAGCTAATAATGTTAACCAATTATTTTGAAAAAATGTTTGAATTATTTTCACTTATTCTAGAAGGCATTCATTTGTTTGAAATGGTACTAAAATTGACCAATAGTCAATATGGGAGTAAAAATTAAAAACTTTCACAAAATTTTGTTGTTTAGAACAACTTTATTAGTTTCATTAAGAAATCAAGCCAAGGTAAATAAAATTTTTAATTTTATAATATTTATTGACAGTTGGTTTTCTCACAACTTTTTGTTTACATCTTGATAATAAATTACTAGTACGATCTTAAATTTGATGTAAAGAAAACTCTTTTACTTGACTTGACAAATGACAGTAACTAATCAATATGAATTATGGGATTCTAGCCTCTTTAATTTCAAAATATTCACATCTTACTTTAAATTTTCCACTTAGAAATAGGTAAACTAGAATTTGTGCATTACCAATTGTTAAGCAATAAAAAAATTGAGCCTATAAAATAATGAGCTAATAGCATAACAAGAGTTCCAATATACAAACATAGGTCTTATAATTAGCATAGTGAGAGTCATCATCCATCATCATTTTTTTTTGTTTGAGTTCACATAAAATGTAGTTTCTGAACTAGTGTGCCGTCTATTAGATGTCCTTTGTACACAGTGCCGAATCCTCCGTTCCGAAGCTTAGACCTGAAATTCCTAGTTGCAATCTTCAACTCCAGTTAGCTAAACATTCTTAGAAACGAATTTGCGGAATCTGCAACCCTCTCCATTGATCGCACCCACTGCGTCTGCATATGCCTCCGCCACATTAAGATTGAGAATTAGATGCCCAATGCAACGGCCAGAGCGCCAACAACAATTGTGGTTATAAGTTTGAAGGAAGACGATTTCTCCGTCTTCGGAAGTGCAGAGGCAGCTACTCGAATAAAAACATTTGAATTGCTTTCTGATGGAAGAGAGTTACGCATGTTCAACAAATCTCCTGATCAGATTTGGCATGTCCCAAGTTCCGCTTGCCCAATACTGTACAGAATTGTTCCATGTTAGCACGAATTGTTTGACCCCAGACGGATCCACATGTAAGGAGAAAAGCCCAGGAGCAGGATCGAATGAGTTTTTCCAACAAACTATCTTTTGCTGCCCACCAAACCTCATCCCTGGCAACCAGGTGTCCACGGGATTGTGGAAACTCTGCCAAACAGTGTCAGAATTATCCCCATCACTGGGCATTACAAAATTACCAGAATCTAATATCACAGCCCGGGAGGCCTTCTTCGATATGTTGCTGGCCGACCAAAGAGATGGTCCCATTGCGTCAAACAGTCTGAGATCACCTCCCTTTGACAGCTTCAAAATGCCAGATCTGTTTCTCGCGGGGTTCTCCGTGTTAGCCACCCAAACAAACGTCTTTTATGTTATGTTGGCATACCAGATGCCGATATACCAGTTGTTGGTACCATTAGGGTTGAAGAATCCCAATTCAAATGTGCCATTCTTTGAGATTATTTTCTGATTTCCAGTAATCGAGGCGCCCAAGGAAAGAGTGTCTCCACCCTCGACTGGAGCACCATAACTGTTCAGTTGGATACACACTGCAAAAACTAAAAACCGACTTAAGCAGGACTTTTCCCTCGACTGAAGCTCCCTGCGGCGTTAGAGATGCTAAGGTGGAGAGTTATAGTGTTGTTTCAAGCACGGACAGAAAAGTCCTCGTAGACCGAAGAGTAATAAACAAGTCGCACTAAGATATTTAGGTCTTTCACGTTTCACGACTCTTGACCAAATGTTTCCTTCATATTGTAGGTGGGCAGAGACAGAATAACTAATCAAAATTAGGTGCTACTGAATACATCGACTACATCTGCCTTCATTTATAGAAGTCACTGGAAATTTCTGGAATACAAAACAGTTTGCAAATGTGAACAAGTGTCAAGTAGTGACTAGTACTTGTCTTATAATATTGTAAATGTTGAAATAAAATTATCTATCATGAATTTAGAATTAATTAAATAATAGTAATTTTAATTTAATAAATTTAATTTTGAATTTTGAATTTATTTTTATATTACAATATTTAATATAAAAATTATAGGATATATATATATATATATAGTCAGAATATACACTTTAAAAAAAATTAATCAAAATCTAATAAAATTAATTCAATAATATATAAATAAATGTAAGTTTATAATTAATTAATAATATGAAATTTATGTTCTTACTTGTGGTTTATGTAATTTTTTTTGTAAAAATATAAGTATGTAATATTTTCTATTATAATATAACAATGTAATATAACAAATATTTTAGAATAATATAATATAATTTATAATAATGAATAATCATGTGAAACTTACATAAATTCAACTTTTATTACCAAACCTTAATTATATATAGGTTCATATTTTCATATATTATTTATATTATATTTAAACTATTTATTAAATTATATTAAAATTTATAGTACAATTTATATATTAATTATATTATATTATTGTATAATTATACTAATATTATATAATCATATATAATACTTAAATATATATATATATATATATATATATATATATATATATATATATATATATATAAAAAATATTATATTTTATTAAATTTTGATAGATGACATTTAGATGAAGGTGGAGTGAGTTTTTGAAGTGAATTTTCAGATGTGACAGTGGATCTGGGCGATGTGGCATTTCCATGCTACTGCTTTGTGGAGGAGATCTTCTCCTCCACAGGGTTTGCCTCTCTCTCCTCTGCGTTTCATTAATTTTTCTCTACTTTTGTATTTATTGTTGTACTGCATTCATCCCATGGAGCCAGGATCTGACAGTAGGAATATCAATTCCCCCAATCTTGCATCTATGGCTATTCCTTCTCCTAAAACTATTAATCCTCCACCTGCAATTGATACCCCGCCCCTTAAGAAATCCTTAGCAAAAATAGTGGCTCCTTCTAACAATGGAGTCTCCTCTGATGCGCGGTTTCTTCAAGTGGTTAGAGGAAAAAGATCAAGAGAAGAAGGTAAGTGTTCTTCCATTGCCTTGAATGAAGTTGTCATTTCTCCAAATGATGCTATGTTGAAGGAAATAGCCCTAGAAAAGTCCCGGTTATGTAATACTGCTATTTTCTTTGCTTGTGTAGATCTAGATAAGTGCCCTCCCAGGAAATTCCTTGATGACTGGTTCCACAATCTGTGGAATTTGAAACTTGGCTTCAAGATCTCCTTTTGTCGCCTGATCCAGAAAGGATTGTTCGTTATTTTCTTTAATAACCACGAATCTCAGTTGGAAGCCCTAAAAAGGTAGTATTGGACAGTTGGGAAGACCTCTTTCCGAGCACTCGCTTGGACTCAGGAGGCTGTCTATGAAGAGGTCCTTGCCTTATCTTCCCCGAGATGGGTTATCCTTAAGGATGTCCCTCCATTCCTATGGTGATTCCTACCTCAGCTTCTTGCTCCCTTCGGAAGCATTATCCATGTTGATGAGATGTCCAGGCTTGTCTCTAACCTTGATGCCCGAATGCTTGTCACGATTAAGCCCAAAGTTGACATCCCGCAAAAAATTGTAAGGAAACTCAGGTGCGAAAACAGCTTCCTACGCTAATCTCTATAGGAGAGTATTGTGCAAATTCTTATAAATCCTTACAATTTCAGATTCGTTAACTACTTTAAGAAAGATATTGCAACCACATACAATGCATATAGAAAAATAGATAATGACACAATGATATACCCTGGGGAAAACCTTTCGGTAAAAAACCCCAGCACTCCAAAACCTGCACAATGTATTATCTTCAACACAAAGATTACAATACACTTGCAATGCAAGTTCTTTCAGGAAATGAGAGACAAAGCCAACAAGACTTTAACTTTTGTTATATCTCTCCCATAGGAGCAACATCATATATATAGACTCCTCTGGACCCAAAAATAGGCACAACCACCAAGACCCATGCACAAAGCCACATGTACACAGTTGTTACATGCAATCCCAAGAATAGTCGTCCATCCCTAGAATAGACTATGACAGCTTGTCATAGAATCTGCCAAAAATAACGGTCACAAGAGAAGTGTAAGAGAATCTGTCATACCAACCTATTTTTGGCATATTCTCTTACACACACCAACCACTTGTTCTTGGGTGCCCAAATAGGCCCAAGTCATAAGATGCTCTTACACCTGTCATAGCACATTCCTTAAATAGTTCTTACGCATTATAGGAATCCGTCATGACCGTTTCAGTCATGATCTCCTTACGCACAAGATGTCGACACATCAAGTGGAGTGACACATCAACATGCCAACTAGACATGTACACTCACACTTAATTACATTATTTGCAAAAAATACAGTTACAAAACAAATAATAAGAATAGGAATTATCCAAGGTTGAGACACCTTATTCCTAACATTCTCCCACTTGTCGAACACCTTGTAAGAGCAACAGGAACATAACAGGAACTTTAACCGCTATAGGCCAAAAGGCCCATAGACTCCGAACACCATCTGAACTTCTCAGTGCCCACTGGTTTCGTTAATGCATCTGCAACATTCTTCACAATATCTACCTTCTCCAAATTTACCTTTCCATCTTCCACCATATCTCTCACAAAGTGAAACTGCACATCAATGTGTTTCATTCTGGTATGGAAAGTTGGATTCTTTGCAAGGCAAATAGCGCTCTGACTATCACACCAAATAGTAATCTGTTCTACATCAACACCAACATCAGAACACAATCTTCTAAGCCAAATGGCTTCTTTACAAGCATGAGTAGTAGCCATGTACTCAGCTTCTGTAGTGGACAAAGCAACCACAGGTTGTCGCTTACTCATCCAACTGATGGCACCACCAAACATAGTGAACACATAAGCACTGGTGGATCTCCTACTGTCAATATCACCTGCCCAATCTGAATCCACAAACCCACGAATACAAAATGAATGTGGAGATAAAGAAGAGTTACCATGATAACATATGGAGTAATCTGATGTACCCCTCAAATATCTGAATACTTGCTTAACTGCATCCCAATGTACCCATCCAGGATTAACCATAAACTGACTCAGGACTCCCACTACTTGGGCAATGTCTGGTCTATTACAGACCATAGCATACATAAGACTGCCAACTGCACTAGCATAAGGTACTCTACTCATGTCTTCCACCTCACTAGGAGATTTTGGACAATCATCTACAAATAACTTTGTTCCCACAGAAATAGGAACACATAGTGGTCTACAATCTGCCATGCTGAACCTGTCCAACACAGACTTCACATACTTACTCTGACTCAGCCAAAGTTTTCTGTTAGACCTATCTCTACTGATTTCCATACCCAAGGTGTACCTAGCTGCCCCAAGATCTTTCATCTCAAACTGTGCTGACAACTGAGATTTAAAATCAGAAATCATACCCTTACCCTTCCCAAACAACAACATATCATCAACATATAATGCAACAATAAGAAGGCGATCATTTTCAACTCTGAAATAAACAGAATGATCTGATTTTGATCTTACAAATCTAATTGACAACACAAAGGCATCAAACTTAAGGTACCACATCCTAGGAGATTGCTTCAAACCATATAGAGATTTATTTAATCTACAAACTAAGGATTCTTTACCTTTAACAATGTAGTGCTCATGCTATGACATATAAATCTTTTCCTCCAAATCACCATGAAGGAAAGCTGTCTTCACATCCATGTGTTCTATCTCTAAATCATATGATGCAGCAAGAGATAACAAAAATCTAATGGATGTCAACTTTGCAACAGGAGAGAATATTTCACCATAATCTATTCCCTCTACCTATGAATACCCCTTTGCAACCAATCTAGCTTTATACCTTTCAACATTGCCATCTGCACAGAATTTCATCTTGAACACCCATTTATAGCCAACAAATTTTCTCCCTTTAGGAAAAGGTACAAGGTCCCAAGTTTTGTTTTTCTCCAATGAAGCCATCTCATCATCCATAGCCTCAATCCAGGAACCTGCATCTTCCATGCCCAAAGCCTCTTTCACAAATCTAGGCTCATCAGTGTTAGTAATCAAAGCAAAGGCACAACTGGAATCTAACATAAAATAACTAAACCTTTCTGGTTGCTTTCTTTCTCTCATGGATCTCCTCAAGGGCTGAGGTTGAGGTTGTTCTTCCTCTTCTTCTGAACTATCAGAGCTGCTAGAGCTCTCCTCATCATTAGACCCAACATGGTCTCTCTGTTCAGTCTTCTCAGGGGTAGGAGGCAAATGAACAACATCTTTTTCCTTTTCTTTTTCATCTGGTTGTAGCACAATAGGAGAAGATGTTAGCTCTCTGAAAATAAAATTTCTACTATACAACACCTTACTAGTCACGGGATCCCAAAGCTTGTATCCTTTCACACCAGCACTGTATCCGATGAAAATATATTTAACAGCTTTGTTTTCCAACTTAGCTCTTTTCTCCTTTGGAACATGTGCATAAGCTTCACAACCAAAAACATGAAGATGTCTAATTAAAGGCTTCTTACCAAACCACACCTCCATGGGTGTCTTACCAACAAGGGTTGATGTAGGAGATCTATTAACCAGATAGCAAGCAGTGGCCACAGCTTTGGCCCAAAACCTTTATTCTAAACCAACTCCACTAAGCATACTCCTAGCCTTCTCCATCAGTGTCCTGTTCATTCTCTCTACAACTCCATTTTGTTGTGGGGTATAAGGAGTTGTCTTATGCCTCTCGATACCTTGTTCTTTACAAAACTGTTCAAACTCTGCTGAGCAAAACTCACCACCATTTTCAGTTCTCACACACTTAATCTTCTTACTGGTCTGATTCTCTACAAGAGCTTTAAATTCCTTGAAATGACTAAAGACTTGTGTCTTACTTTTAAGGAAATAAATCCACGTCCTTCTACTGTAATCATCTATGAAAGATACAAAAAATACAAACTTGGACATTGAAGGAACTTTTACAGGACCAAATACATCAGAATGAATAAGATCCAAAACATCAGAAGATTTGTGAGAACTAGAGTAAAACTGAACATGATTTTGTTTACCATAGACATAGTGTTTGCAGAAGTCAAACTCGAGATTGCAATCATTTAACCCCTCAATGAGATTTTTATTTTTCAGGGTTCTAAGACCCTTTTCACTAATGTGGCCAAATCTCATATGCCACAACATTGTCTTTTCTGTAGGAAGCTTACCTTCCAAAGTGTTTGCACTACCATCAGAACCAATAGCCACAAACTTCTTCACTGCTTGTTCAGATGGTGAGGATGAAGAACTATTACATAGAGGAATACATGCATCTAGCTGAAATAAAGTACCTCTCCTAGTACCCCTTGCAAGCACTATCAATCCTCTTATCATCTTGCATCCTTCTTTTGAAAAAACAACTTGCACACCTACATCATTCAGCATACTTACAGATAATAGGTTTCGTGCCAAACCTGAAATGTGCATAACTCTGTTGATTCCCTTTACTCGTCCATCAAGAAATTTGATAGTGACCCTTCCGCATCCAACTATCTTTAGGTGAGAATCATCACCCAAGTACACCTTTTGACCATCGAACTCTTCATATTTTGAGAACTAGTTTCGATGAGAGGTCATGTGAAAAGATGCACCCGAGTCAACCAACCACACATCATCAGATGCATGGGCTACCAAAGTTGTGATGAATGCATCGCCATCTTCTTGAGATCTTTCTGAAGCTGAATCTGAACCTTTCTTCTTCTTCTTCGACTCTTTGCAGTCTTTACGGAAGTGCCTAGATTTATCACAATTCCAACATTTTGCCTTGGACTTATTGGAAGTCTTTGACTTCCCATGGGATTTGGATCTACCCTTATTGTCAGACTTATTGTCATTTTTCTTTCCTCTTTTAGTGGATCTCCCATGAACAACAAGGGCTTCTTTTTCTGAAATGGAAGCCTTTCTCCGCATCTCCTCTGATAGCAGCGAAGACACCACATCATCCATTTTGAAGGTGACTAAAGTGCTTCCGAGAGCCATCACAAGATGGTCCCATGAATCTGGTAAAGAACACAAAAGTGTGTAGCAATGATCCTCCTCCTCTAACTTGACACCAGCTGATGTCAATTGTGCAGCCAGCAGATTAAATGCATTTAAATGATCTGTTAAGGATCCACCTTCCTCCATTCACAGAGAGTACAACTTCTTCCTTAGGAAAAACTTGTTCACCAGAGATTTGGCTTGATACATGGCCGCAAGTCTTTCCCACAAACTATTTGCAGTTTTCTCATCTAGAACATTCAGAAGGACTGCATCGGTTAAATAGAGTCTTATGAGACCCTTAGCTTTACGGTCTTTGATATCCCAATCTGCTCAAGCTATAGTTTCTGGTCTTGTAGCACTTGAAGTTTCTTCCCATAGGTCACGATCTTCCAACATGTCTTCCATCTTGAGTTTCCACAACTCAAAATTAGTGCCATTAAATTTCTCCACCTCCATTTTTCCATATGATAAACTTGCCATCTCAATCTGCAAATAAGATTCAGAATGCTCTGTAAAAAACTCCCACTCAAACTTGAGATTAGCTCAAAAAACCCTACCCAACAACTAGGATCAAAATTTGATCAAGCTCTGATACCACTTGTAAGGAAACTCAGGTGCGGAAACAGCTTCCTACGCTAATCTCTATAGGAGAGTATTGTGAAAATTCTTATAAATCCTTCAGATTCGTTAACTACTTTAACAAAGATATTGCAACCACATACAATGCATATAGAAAAATAGAGAATGACACAATGATATACCCTGGGGAAAACCTTTCGGTAAAAAACCCCAGCACTCCAAAACCTGCACAATGTATTATCTTCAACACAAAGATTACAATACACTTGCAATGCAAGTTCTTTCAAGAAATGAGAGACAAAGCCAACAAGACTTTAACTTTTGTTATATCTCTCCCATAGGAGCAGCATCATATATATAGACTCCTCTGGACCCAAAAATAGGCACAACCACCAAGACCCATGCACAAAGCCACACGTACACAGTTGTTACATGCAATCCCAAGAATAGTCGTCCATCCCTAGAATAGACTATGACAGCTTGTCATAGAATTCACCAAAAATAACGGTCACAAGAGAAGTGTAAGAGAATCTGTCATACCAACCTATTTTTGGCATATTCTCTTACACACACCAACCACTTCTTCTTGGGCGCCCAAGTAGGCCCAAGTCATAAGATGCTCTTACACCTATCATAGCACATTCCTTAAATAGTTCTTACGCATCATAGGAATCCGTCATGACTGTTTCAGTCATGATCTCCTTACGTACAAGATGCCGACACATCAAGTGGAGTGACACATCAACATGCCAACTAGACATGTACACACACTTAATTACATTATTTGCAAAAAATACATTTAAAAAACAAATAATAAGAATAGGAATTATCCAAGGTTGAGACACCTTATTCCTAACAAAAATTACCCTTAACATTAATGGTGATTATTTTTCATGCCCGATGGAGATCCTTGGAGGATTAAATGTGTGTTTCCTCTGCAAGAAGGAAGGCCACCTTAGAAAGAATTGCCCTATTATAACTAAGATGAAACCTAACTCAAATCTTGGGGATGCTAATGTTGTTAAACCTACCACAGAGGAAATGTGACCTAATCCTACCACCAATGTTGCGAGTACTTCAGTCCACAACCCTAACAAAAATTTGGTTGATTGCCCTGGTAAGTGTATGGAGATTATTAGTTCTAAGAATAAATCCACCTCAAACCCTAATCAACACCCCTCTTCCAATCTGGTCAATCCCTCTACTACCTCAGTTCATATCACCAATCTCTCTAACAATGATGGTTTTCAAACTGTTAACATCTAAAAACTTAGGTGAAAAAATGCTCAGCAGCTTGCCTTAGAACAAATCCGTGTTGGTAACTGTAAGTCCAATCCTTTTTTGGCTTTGACTTCTCCTACTCTATTGATTGAAGATACGTCTTCCAAACCTAATAATTCCATAGTTTCAAAACAACCCACTCTCATGATTGAGGATATCCGACTCCCATAAATTTTCATCAGGAGGATCATGTCAATAGAGCTGGTCGAGCTAGTGATGTTACCATGAGTGAGGTCCCTACAATAAAGATTATCAAGTTTGAGTACCCTAATCTTGTTGCAAGGCCCCCTTCTAATGTTAACACCACCAGCCCTCCCATATCTATGCTTAATGAGTTGGATGATAATTCTTTTATCGAAGTTATTTATGTCAATATGGATACTGCTAATACTCAAATTCAGGCTCCCTCTGGCTCCCATATTAGTAGTGATTCTGAAAGGAATAACACTCAAGTAATATTTAATTTAATCAAATTGAGGAAGATGATGATCTGCCGTTGGGGTGTAGTACATCTAAAAAGAAGGGTAGACCTATTGGCTCTAAGAACAAAAAGAAATATGGAGAGCTTAATGCTCCTCCTACTAGCTCTATTTTACCTTCTTCATCATGAAGTGCATCTCCTAGAATATTAGAGGCCTCGAGTCTCCTGATAGGAAGTCTATTATCAAAAGATTTTTGATGGGTCATAAAAATATTGATTTTCTCATGCTGCAAGAGTTAAAGGCTATTGATTTCTTACTTAACTCTACTCTTGATTGTATATGGAAAGATGCTATCAAAATTTTCACTACTCATTCTAAAGGGAAGGGTGGAGCTACCTTGCTTATCAGCCCTTGTTGGGATAGTTATATTCAATGCTTTGGTAGCTCTCCTTGTAACTGTGTTGCCTGGCCTGTAATTGATTTTAAAGGTTCCTCTTTTGTTGTGTGCTCTATATATGCCCCTAATGACTCTAAGGATAGAATCATTCTTTGGAATTGGTTATATAATCTCCCTGATATCCCCTGGATTATGGCTGGGGACTTTAACATGGTTGAAAACCAAGATGATAAGTCTAGGGGTTTTCCTTTTGAGTGGAAACACCAAGAGAAACCCCATTGGGATCTACTTAAACAACACTTGAATCTCTTTGATCCCCTTGAAGGCCTTAAATCTGAGACCTCCAGTCTCTAGTTTACCTGTGGAATTTCTAGCAAGGAACTAACAGGATTTACTCTAGGCTTGATCACTTTTACATTAATTCTAATCATTTCTCCTTCTCCCCTAATCATCAAAACTCTCTTGTTCTTGCCTCCCCTTCTACCCTCTCTAGTCACCTCCTCATTGTTGCTTCTATTAACCTTAGAAACTGTATTGATTTTTATAATCCTTGTAATAAAAAGTTTATTCTCAATACTTTCCTATTGAAAGATCAAGATGCTCTTACTGCCATCAGAATGGTTAGGTCTTTCAATTTATTCATTCAATCTGCCTCCCAAACTGCTCGATGGAATGTGAATGTTTCTTCTTGAAAGAAAATTCTTCAAACCTTAGGGTAGAAGAAGGCTAAGGATTATAGATTGCATGAGAATCTCCTTAATGATCAGCTTCACATTGTTGAACAGGAAGTCCAATTAAATCCCACCTCTGTAGTTCTTATTGAATTTGTTTCTCAAGCCAGGGACTCCCTTAGGAAGCATCAGCAAGTTAAAATTAGGGGGGCCTCTATTAGAGCCTGTAATCATTGGCTGCAATATGGTGATAAAGGCTCTAATTTTTTCTTCAACCTCTTGAAACAAAAATAGAGTAGAGAAAAGGTTGACAGGATTGTGGTTGAAGATCAGGAACTTCTAAAAATTCATGATATCACTGAGGCATTTGAAAGCTTTTATAAAACTCTTTTTTACTTTAGAGAATAATGACCTTTCTAAAGATATTAGGAATAAGTGCAAAGGTATTATTCCTAGGAGGATCTCTAAGGCGGATGCCCTCTTGCTTAAATCCAGGGTCTCTCTCCAAGAAATTAATGATGCTATCTCTGCTCTTAAAGATAACAAAGCCCCTGGCCTTGATGGCCTTGCTGCTAAATTTTATAAGGCTAATATTGACTGGATTGCTAAATATTTCTTTGATCTCTACTATGAAGCTTATGACTCAGGTACCCTTGGGAACTCCATCAATGTGGGAATTATTAAACTTATTCCTAAAGATGGGGATAAATCTCTCATTAAAAAATGGCACCCTATCACGCTCCTCAATGTCTCCTATAAAATTCTTGCTAAAGCCCTTGCTTCCTGGCATGTGAACATCCTCCCCAACTTTATCTGCTCCACCCAAACTACTTTTATCAAGGGGAGGTATATCCTGGAAAACCTCATTACTAGCTTGGAGTCTATGGAATGGGCCAAGTCCTCCAACTAGAATGCTACCATGTTTCTCCTTGATTTTGAAAAAGCTTATGAAAGAGTCGAGTGAGATTTCATTCTCACCATCCTCAAGGCATTTGGCTTCCCTGATGAATTCTGCAGATATGTCCAAGTCCTCCTTAAATATTGCTCTGCCCTTATTGAATTTAATGGTAATCTCTCCCATCCTATCACCCTTTCCTGATCCATTAGGCAAGGATTCCCTCTTCCCCCTGCCCTCTTCATGATTACCTCTAATGCTTTGTTTTACCTTCTCAAAGATGATACTCTGTCTCCTAAAGTTCAAGGTATTACTCTCCCTGATGACTCCGAGCTTCTTAATATTCAGTTTGCTGATGATACTTCACTCTTTCTTGAGCTCTCTTTTCGTAATATTCACTACCTTACTCAAAAGCTTGATATTTTTGGAAAAGCTTTAGGATCCTGCATCTCCAAATCCAAATCAATCCTTCTTCATTGGGATGAGGTTCCCCTGAACTAGCTTCTTCAAATAGGCTTTTCCTAAGGTGGTCCTCACAAAATTGTGCATTACCTTGGTATTCCTTTCTCCATCTCCCTCTCCCTTAAGGATATGTAGCTTTGGATTATGGAAAGAATTAACAAGAAGCTTAATAAATGGGATAATAGAGTGCTATCCCTTGCCGGAAGAGTCAAAGTCTGTCAAAAGATCCTCTCTTCTTATAGCATTTATTACTCTTCTATTTGGATGTTTAGTAATTACCAAGTGTTTGAAATTTAGAAGGCTACCAGGAGATTCCTATGGTCTGATTGGAAAGGGAAAAGAAAGGCCCATGCGGTCAAATGGAGTTGGTGTCATGTTGAAATAAAATCTAGGCTAGTGTCCCCAAACATGCTAAAACTTGGAAAAATCTCCCCTTTTCTGATCTTGTTGCTAGTTCATTTCCTGTCTCTATCCAGGGTACTTGGGTTTTTAAATCTATCTAGAAAGCCTAGGAGCATGTGTGTAGATTCATTTATAATTATAAGTTTGATAACAACAATTCTCTGCATGGTGAACGGTCTATCTGGTGGAACCTTCATCATAATGGGAAGCCTCTTGCCTTAACCCAAGGTTGTTCTACTAGATTTTGGCATAGCAAAGGAATTAAGTGTTTTATGAACATCTTGGATAATGACAACCTTATGTATTGGCAAGTTATTAGTACTAACTTTGATCTCCCTGCTTCTCACAAAAGGACCTTTAGCATGGTCAAGAATGCATGTGAACTTCTCAATCTTCCCCACAACAGTGATGTTGATTCCCACAAGTACCTCTCATTCCATTGGGATGATGGTTCCCTCCCTAAAGTTAAAGCTAAATACATTTATAAAGTCCTCAATAAGGATTCCTCAATTTTGCACCATCTCAATTCCATCTAGTATTTTAATACTAACCCCCCTAAGTGGCAAAAAGCCTTTGAGAAATTCTGGAAGTCTCCTATTCCCCCTAAGATTAAATGTTTCAAATGGCAGCTTTTGCTGGACATATTGCCTATTAAAACTCAACAAGGTGGCTCTGATACTTGTCTTGTTTACAAGATGTCTGAGAGTATGAGGCACATTTTCTTTGAATGTTCTTTTACCAGGGAAGTTTGGATGCTTTTTGGAATTTCCATAACTATTCATGCTTCTACTTTTGATATTATTACTAGATCTATACTTGGTCTTAAAAAAGATGCTAATCTTAATGGAAAATTAACTTTAGAAGAGGTAAAAATTGTAGTCTTCCAAATGCACCAAGAGAAAGCACCTGGACCAGAGGGATTCCAGGCTAGTTTCTTCCAAAAATGCTAGCATTTCATGGGGAACAAAGTCTGGCAAGCTATGGAACCAACTAGAAACTTGGGTTCTTTACTATCTGAAATTAACAACACCTTGTTTACTCTAATACCTAAGAAAAATGAAAGCACGAAACCATGGGATTTCAGACCCATTTCTCTTTGCAACACTATCTATAAAATCATATCTAAATGCTTGGCAAATAGACTCAAGACTCTTCTCCCAATTATCATCTCTGAAGAATAGATAGGTTTCATAGCCAATCGTTCTATTCTAGATGGTATAATTATAGCCCAAGAATTAGTGCACACTGCCCAATCCACCAAGACTCCTAGCATGCTTATTAAAATTGATATTCAGAAAGCGTATGATAAGGTAGACTGGACTTTTCTCTGCAAGTTCCTAGAGGTCTTTGGCTTCTCAAAACAACGGACAAATCTTATCTTCAATTGCATTTCCTCTCCCAAAATTTGAATTCTAATTAATGGCACTCTAGAAGGCTTTTTTAGTATATCTAGGGGAATCAGACAAGGAGACCTACTGTCTCCCTTCCTATATGTGATTATGGCTGAAACCTTAGGTAGAACTATCAACAAGAGACAATTGGAAGGTAGTATTATAGGTTTAAAGGCATCGGATAATGTCCCTAATATTACTCATCAATAATTTGCTGATGACACCATCCTCCCAGGCTTAGCATCGATATCTGAAGCCAAGGCTTTTAAAAATACCCTTGACCTTTATATGAAAGCGTCAGGGCAGCAGTTAAACCCAAATAAGTCGGTAATCTTTTTTTCTTAACACCACTCTGATAATGGAGAAGGAAATTTGTAAAGTGTTCGATTATAATCTTGGGAAGTTTCCATGTAAATATCTAGGAATCGAATTAGACAAAGGTCTCCTATCCTCCAAACTCTGGCAACAAGTGCTCGTTAAAATCCAGAATAAAAGGAGCACATGGAAAGGTAAGTGGCTTACAAAGGCTGGCAGAACCACCATGATCAAATCAGTACTATTAGCCATTCCCATGTATCAGATGTCTCTTCTTCCCCTCCTGGTTAACGTAAAAAATAACTTAGATAAAGTATTTAGGGATTCTTACTGGCAAGGATCTTCAGAAGAGAAAAAACAGCCTTAATTAAATGGGAAACCCTTTGCAAACCAATCTCTAAAGGAGGTTTGGGTATTAAAAACCTTCTATGGAAAAATAAAGCCTTGGGTGCTAAGCTGATTTGGAGATTATACAAAGAATCGAACAGTAAATGGGCCTCGATTTTACTAAATAAATATATACCAAACACAGATCCTATTAACATTTTTAGAGCCTAATCACACGTTAAATGATCTAGGATGTGGAACTTCATCAAGGAATCTAGAGGAATCATAAGAAAATTTCTCACTTGGGATGTAGGTAATGGGGAGAAAGCTTTATTCTAGGATGATTTTTGGGTAGGCCTTCCCCCCCTTAGTTCTGTAGGCTTTTCTCAAGAATTCATAGAAGAATGTAAAAATACGATTGGATTGTATATATCAAATTATCTAAGCCCGGTAATGAACCTTCCATCAAAACTTATAGATACCGACACATTCTCAAGTACAGAAAGCCAGAGACTTCTAAATATTGTTAAGGATAGAAATGTGTTTCTCAAGTGTAGACCTAACAAGTTGATATGGGCTAGATCGAATAGTGGAGAATATGAACAGTCAAAGAAGCCTATAAGACTATACTAGCAAAGTAGAAGATGGATAATTTAGATATGCCCTTGAACCTTTGCCGGAACAGAACTAGTCTTCCCAAAGCTGGGATGTTTCTTTGGGCAGCTATGCAAAGGAAGATCCTTACCGCTGATAGAATTACCAAGTTGGGCTTTGAAGGGCCCTCTCGGTGCCCTCTTTGTGAAAAGCATACTGAGGATGTCGATCACCTTCTCCTTAACTGTACATTCACCCAACAGTGCTGGAATTGGTTATTATAGTGTCTTGGCTGGAAATCCCCCTTTCATGTGAATCTCTTGAGTACACTTAAATCATGGCCAACATTATATAAAGATAATCTCTACAAATATATATGGATTGTAGCCCCTTCCATTCTAGTTTGGGAAGTCTGGAAAGAATGTAACAGAAGAATCTTTATTGGGAAAAAACTAGAATGGAGGTCTCATCAATAAAATAGAAATATCAATTACTGAGATAATTAATACCTCCCTGAGGGACCAAGTCTGCTATGAGAAATCATTAAAAAAGTTGGGACAACAAAATTAAATTGGAATGGCCTACTTTGAGGGTACCCCCCCTTTATGGGAAAGGAAGTAATAAAACTAAAATAGATCGTGTGAATTGCAAATGGAATCCTCCAGATGTGGGTTGGTACAAGCTAAATTTTGATGGGGCATCTTAGGGAAACCCAGGAACTACAGGTATCAGGGGAATTATCAGAAACTAGAATGGAGAACTTATAGCTAGTTTCTCCCATCCTATCAATCCTACCACTAACAATATGGCAAAGTGCAAAGCGGCATTGGTGGGCCTAAATTTGTGTAAGGATCTTAATATAACCAAACTCATTATTGAAGGTGATTCTTAGATTATAATCAATGCTATACGATCTAAGAAGACTCCTAATTGGACTCTAAATGCTAAAATAGAGGAAATAATTCTAATATTGGAAAGTATCCCCAATTACAAAATCAAACACACTTACAAAGAAGGCAATACTGAGGCTGATAAACTAGCAAATCTAGGTGTCGATGGCATGATAACACTAAATAAACTCTCACCTCACCTCTGGGATATCTATAGTTAAATTATTCTCTAAATATTTGATAATAACATAAGAGGTCCTCTTATTAATTACATTCAACCCAGAGAACAAGAGCTTAAAGCTAGTCTCTAGGTTTAAGCTCCCTTCCCTATCCATTCAATTATGTACTCTTAAACAACAAGGTACTTGGTATACATATTATCCATGTTATGATGGTATACCCATGATCCTGACCCACCTCCTAATACAGACCGAAAACACACCTTGATACAAAATAATTTAGTACATCATTAAGAGGACACATCATTTAGGTGATAGGCTCAACTAAAATACAGATCAATGTGGGCTACTTTAGAGGTTCGAAGTCAAAGCTAACAGTAAGCCTTGGCTGTTAAGGGATTCTAATACTAATGCAAATAATATTTAATCTTTCAATTTAACTCCCCTTTTAAGCCAATCACTGAACCCCTCTCCCTCATCATCAGTCTCCCCTTCATGGGTTTATAACCCAACATAAATGGAATTTTTATTTGGATTAGATCAATATCAATAAAACCAACTGTTAAAGATATCTTTGAACTCATTTAATATTAGCAAAAATGCTAGAATCACTACCATTGATCCATGGGTTAGGCTTTCAATTACTGTAATGATTAAAACTTATGCAAACCTTACTGCTTCTCAGGTAGAGTTTGACTCCCTGGAACAGGATAAGTGTAAATTAATCATTACCACTACAGGGATGAAGATGTCTATGCTAGTAATGATCATCAATTATAATCATTACAACAATTGGTGTTCAGAACAATTAAGGCATCGGTTCCCTACCCCATAATCTTGATTCACAAGATTATATAGGGATAGACACAGATATGCGATGATTACTGTACAACCCAAAGTGATAGCTCAATTTATGATAAGGTAGACATATATGGCTCCAAAGCTCATTGGAGTAGGTTAGGTTTTGGACCTCTAGCCTTTTCTAGAAAGGTCTGTAGTATTTTTTGTAGATAGACCAGAACACCATCTCTTTAGTAGAGCTTAGTGATGGAGACCAAACTTATAACGTTTTACCCTAAGAGTGACAGGGCAATGGCATTTAGAGGCCCCATCTTCCCTGAAAGATGGAACCAAATCCTGAACCCTTTACCAAATTCAACAAGGAGAGCAATAAAAAATTCCATAGGGGATCAATTTTTCAACAATAAATACATTAATAGAACCAATGGTAGCATCATTGGGTAGTTTATAGCATTATCCACCTTTGCTGGAAAACTAAAGGAAGAAATCATCAAGG